>JAREIK010003485.1:498357-557640 GCA_029783825.1 Sapria himalayana
TATAACCTATGAAAATCAGAAAAATTACAAATTTTTTTTTGTTATTTTATTGATTAAATAAAACCTATAAACCATAAATGCGAAAAAACCTAAATTACTAAACTCCTAAAAGATAAAACCTCTAAATACTTAAACCATTAAACTAGTATACATTAATAATAAATCATAAATATCTTTTTAATTTTTTATTCAGTATAATTTTAAATTGTTATTTTAATTATTTTCAGTTTATTTTTATAGAAATATTAAATACAAAATAAATTATTAGTAAGACAGATCTAAATAAAACTTAATATTGCAATTATCTAGCAATGTAATTATTTAATATTATAACTTTATAATATCATTATTATAATATCTAGCAATGTAATTATTATATTGAATTTTAATGACTTATATATTAAGATTATTATAACTTAATATTATATTTACATTTGAAAAAATTTAAAAATTATTATATTTTCAAATGCTTTATAACCTTTGAAAATGTGAAAAATATCAAAAAATAATTTTTTGTTATTTCATTGTTTAAATAAACTTATAAACCAATAAATGCCTAAAAACGAAATCACTAAACTTCTAAAAGAAAAAACCTCTAAATACTTAACCATTAAACTGGTATACATTAATAATAATTAATAAATCTCATTTTAATTTTTATTCAGTATAATTTTAAATTTTTCTTTTAATTATTTAACAGTTTATTTTCTTAGAAATATTATTTACAAAATAAATTATTAGTAAGACAGATATAATTTAAATTAAACCGGCAAACCCTAAATAATAAAGAATAAATATCATTTTTTTTTCATTATAATTTTAAATATTCATTTTAATATTTATTTGTTTATTTTTATATAAATATTAATTACAAAATAAATTATGAGTTAGACAAATATAATTTATATAAATTATTTTTAATCAAAAAATATAGATAAACTTTTTAAAATAAAAAAATTCAAACAAAAAATTATTATATTGTAATATATTTGCTTTGCTTTTGAATTATTTTAGGTTTTGTAAATATATTTTAATTGATATCTATCTTATTAATAATATATTATTAAGTTATTTTTTGATCATTATTAGAATATCTATCAATAAAAATGTTTATATTGAATTTATATGATATATAAATATAATAATTATTATAACTAAATATTGTATTCACTTTTGAAAAAAAATTTTAAATTATTATATTTTCAAAGGTTATAATCTTAAAAAATGAGAAAGAATACAAAAAATAAATTTTTTGTTATTTCTTTTTTAAATAAAACCTATAGACCACTAAATGCTTACTTATTTAAATCAATACCACATAAAACCCAAAACCCCTAAATACATAAATCTTATAACAGTTGTATACTACTTAATAAATTATAAATCTCATTTTTATTTCTATTTATTATTATTTTAAATATTCATTTTAATTATATATATTTTAATTTTTTAGAAAAATTAATTACAAAATAAATTTGGATTGAGATAGATATTATTTATATAATTTATTTTTGATATAAAAAAATATAAGCTTATAAAAAGATGGAAAATTTTAAAAATTAAATATTATTATTTAGTAATATATTTTTATTTGATTTTGAATCATTTTGTGTTATGTAAATATATTTTAATTAATATTTATATTATTAATAATAGTTTATTAATTTAATTTTTGATCATTATTATAATATCTATCATTAAGATTATTTATATTGGATTAATATGATATATAATTAGTAAGATTAAATTAATTATACATGGTATTCACATTTCAAAAGATTTTAAAAATTATTTTATTTTTAAAGGTTATAACCTTTGAAAATATAAAAAAAAATCAAAAAAAAATTTATTTTTATTATATAAATAAACCCTATCTACCACTAAATGCCGAAAAACATAAATTGCTAAACTACTAAACGAAAAACCACCTAAATAATCGATCCATTAAACCGGTATACCATATATAATTGTTGGGCAACTGTGCTTTCATGGTAGTGAGATTTAGATATAGAAACACAGAAACAACAGAAAACAAGTAAAATATACATCCCTATTCAGCAACCATTCATGATAGAATCAAAAAATGAGAAATAAACACCCAAAATAACGTGGTTCGCTAGTCGCTCAATACGACTAGCTAAATCCACCA
Organism: Sapria himalayana; assembly: GCA_029783825.1. Lineage (NCBI taxonomy): Eukaryota > Viridiplantae > Streptophyta > Magnoliopsida > Malpighiales > Rafflesiaceae > Sapria > Sapria himalayana. Next base: position 500,507 of record JAREIK010003485.1, read on the forward strand.
GAAAATGCTATTGCATTACATATTAAAGCAATCGAAATGTCTTACAGTATGCAGCACACATAATAGTTGCGATAAATCGCATAGAGAGAAGAGAGTGAGATGATGAACAGTTCCACGAGTCCAAAAATAGCCACCCGAAAATAAAATTACAAAACAATTTATATTAAAATTTCTCACGGTTCATTTAATCGGAGCGGGTCGGATCATGAGATAGGTCAGGCTCTTCTCCAATTTCCACCTACTGTCCGGTAAGCGAGACCTCCGTTATTGTGCTACTGCTGCATCCCTGGCCTCTTAATATTTCCTTTCCTGCACTCACATGAAAATATTAAAAAATAAAAAATATTTGTTTATACAAACAGATTATTAAAAAATAAATTACATATTAAGCAATCATAATTCTTAAATCTCATTTTAATTTGTATTCATTATAATTTTAAATATTTATTAGTTTTTTTATATAAGTATTAATTACAAAATAAATAATTAGTCTGACAAATATAATATTAATAATTTACTTTTAATAAAAAAAATATAATATAATAAAAAGAAGTAAAAATTTAAAAACAAAAAATTATTATTTAGTAATAAATTTTACATTGATTTTGAATCATTTGAAGTTTTGTAATTATATTTTAATTTATATCTATTATATTAATAATAGTTTATTAATTTATTTTTTGATAATTGATATCATATCTATCAATAAAATTAATTATAATTAGTTTAAATTATATATAATTATAATGATTATTATTACTAATATTTTATTCACATTTTAAAAAAATTTTAAAATTATTATATTTTCCAATGTTATAAACTTTGAAAATTTGAAAAAATAACAAAAATAATTTTTTTGTTATTTCATTGTTTAAATAACTCCTAAATCACGAAAACCCTAAATTGATAATCATTTTAAACCGGTATACCCTAAATAATAAATAATAAATAATAAAACTCATTTTTTTTCATTTTAATTTTAAATATTCATTTTAATTAATTATTTATTTATTTATATATAAATATTAATTCCAAAATAAATTGAGTTAAACATATATATAATTTATATTAATTATTTTTCATCAAAAAATTATTGATAAACTTTTTAAATGAAAAAAAAATTTCAAAACAAAAAATTATTATATCGTAAAATATTTTGCTTTCATTCTGAATCATTTTAGGTTTTGTAATTATATTTTAATTGATATCTATCTTATTAATAATAGATTATTACTTTATTTTTTGATCATTATTAGAATATTTATCAATAAAATAATTTATATTGAATTTATATGATATATAAATATAATGATTATTATAACTAAATATTGTATTCACTTTTAAAAAAATTTAAAAAATTATTATATTTTCAAAGGTTATAACCTTTGAAAATGTGAAAAAATAAAAATATATTTTTTTTTGATATTTCATTGTTTAAATAAAACCTATACACCACTAAATGCATGCACAAGTTAAATTAGTCAACTCCTAAACCCCGTAATGCCAAAATACATAAACCACTAAACTGCTATATACTACTTAATAATTAATAAATCTAATTTTTAATTCTATTTATTATAATTTTAAATATTAATTTCAATTATTTATTAGTTTATTTTTATAGAAATATTTATTACAAAATAAATTATCAGTGTGACAAATATAATTTAAAAAATATATATGCTTATAAAAGAAGTAAAAATTTAAAAATTAAAAATTATTAATTAGAAATATATTTTACTATAATTTTGAATCAATTTGGGTTTTGTAATTATTTTTTAATTAATATCTAACTTAATATCAATAATTTAATAATTTTTTTTATCATTATTATAATATATATCAAAAAAAATGTTTATATTGAATTTATATGATATATAATTATTAATATTATTATAATAAATTATTGTATTCACATTTAAAAAAATTTTAATTATTATTATATTTTCAATGGTTATAACCTATGAAAATGAGAAAAAATTATAGAAATTTTTTTTGATATTTTATTTTTTTTAATAAAATGTATAAGCCACTAAAAGCCTAAAAACATAAATTGCTAAAATCCTAAATGAAAAAACCTATAAATACTTAATCTATTAAACTGGTATATAGTAATAATAAATCATAAATCTCATTTTAAATTTTATTCAGTATAATTTTAAATTGTTATTTTAAATATTTATCAGTTTATTTTTATAGAAATAATAATTACAAAATAAATTATTAGTGAGAAATATCTAATTTAAATTAAACTGGTATCCCTAAATAATAAATTATAAATCTAATTTTTTTCTTTATAATTTTAAATATTCATTTTAATTATTTATTTGTTTATTTTTATAAATATATTAATTACAGAATAAATTATAAGTTAGACAAATATAATTTATATAAATTAATTTTCATCAAAAAAATATACATAAACTTTTTAAAAGAAAAAAAGATTCAAAATAAAAAATTATTATATAGTAATATATTTTGCTTTGCTTCTTAATCATTTTAGGTTTTGCAATTATATTTTAATTGATATATATCTTATTAATAATAGATTATTAATTTATTTTTTGATCAAAATTAGAATATTTATCAATAAATTTATTTATATTGAATTTATATGATATATAATTATAATGATTCTTATAACTGAAGATTGTATTCACTTTAGAAAAAAATTTAAAATTTATTGTATTTTCAAAGGTTATAACCTTTGAAAATATCAAAAAATAAAAAAAATAAATTTTTTGTTATTTTATTTTTTAAATAAAACATATAAACCAAAAAATGCATATATAGGTAGATCCGAAAAAACCTATATACATAAACCATTAAACTGCTATAAACAATTTAATAATTAATAAATCTAATTTTTATTTTATTTATTATAATTTTAAATATTGATTTTAATTATTATTAGTTTATTTTTATAAAATATTTATTACAAAATAAATTATGAGGGTGACAAATATAATTTAAATAATTTATTTTTAATCAAAAAAGATATATACGCTTATAAAATAAGTAAAAATTTAAAAATTAAAAATTATTATCCAATAATTTTTTTTACTTTAATATTGAATCAACTTGGGTTTTGGAAAATATTTTTAATTAATATCTATCTTATTATTAATAATTTATTAATTTATTTTTTGATCATTATTATATTATCTATCAATAAAATTATTTATATTGAATTTATATGATATAAATTATTAATATTAAAATAACTAAATTTTGTATTCACATTTCAAAAAATTTTAAATTTTATTATATTTTCAAATGTTATAACCTATGAAAATGAGAAAAAATTACAATTTTTTTTGTTATTTTATTGTTTAAATAAAACCAATAAACCACTAAATGCCTAAAAACAATAATTACTAAACTCCTAAATGAAAAAACCTTTAAATACTTAAACCATTAAATAGGTGTACATTAAAAAAATCATAAATCTCAATTTAATTTTTATTAAGTATAATTTTAAATTTTTATTTTAATTATTTATCAGTTTTTTTATATAAATAGTAATTACAAAATAAATTCTTAGTGAGATAGATCTAATATAAATAATTTATTTTTCATCATAAAAAATATATATCATTATAAAAAGAGGCAAAATTTTAAAAACAAAAATTGATTATTTTGTAATATATTTTATTTTTATTTTGAATCATTTTACATTTTGTAATTATATTTTAATTTATATCATTCTTATTAATAATATTTTATTAATTTTTTATTGATCATTATTATAATATGTATTAATAAAATTATTTATATTGAGTTTACATTATATATAATTATTTAGATTATTATTACTAAATATTATATTCACATTTTAAAAAAATTAAAAATTATTATATTTTCAAAGGTTATAACTTTCAAAAATTAAAAAAAATTCAAAAAAATTAAATTTTTTATTTTTTTCATTCTTTAAATAAAAACAATAAATCACTAAAGGCCTAAACACTTAAATAACTAAACCCCAAAACACCTAAATACTTAAACAATTAAACTATTATATCCTAAATAATAAATAATAAATCTCTATTTTATTTGTCTTCATTATAGTTTTAAATATTCATTTTAATTATTTATTAGTTTATTTTTATAGAATTATAAATTAAAAATAAAATATGAGGAAGACAAATATAATATAAATAATTTACTTTTAATAAAAAAAATATAAATTTATAAAAAGAAGCTAAACATCAAATAAAATTATTATTTAGTAATATATTTTATTTTGATTTTGAATAAATTTACGTTTTGCACATATATTTTAAATAAATTCTTTCTTATTAATAATAGTTTATTAATTTATTTTTTGATCATTAATATAATATCTATCAATATAATTGTTTATATTTAATATACATGATATATAATTATTAAGATTATCATTACTAAATATAGTATTCACATATAAAAAAAATTTAAAAATTGTTATATTTTCAAAGGTTATAACCTTGAAAAATGATAAAAAATAACAAAAATAAATTTTTTGTTATATCATTGTTTAAATAAAACTTATAAACCATTAAATGCCTAAACACATAAATCTCTCAACTCCTAAACCTCGGAGCCCCAAAATACTTAAACCTTTAAACTCGTAAACCTTAAATATAATTTAAATAATATAGTATAATATTAATTACAAAATAAATGATGAGTGATACAAATATAATTTAAATAATTTATTTTTCATCAAAAAAATATATAAGCTTATAAAAAGAAGCAAAAATTAAAATACAAAAATTATTATTTAGTAATAAATTTTACATTGTTTTTGAATCTTTTTAGGTTTATTAATCATATTTTAATTTATATCTATCATTTTAATAATAGCATATTAATTTATTTTTTGATAATTGATATCATAACTATAAATAAAATTGTTTATATTTAGTTTATATTATATATAATTATAATGATTATTATTACTAAATATTGTATTAACATTTTTAAAAAAATTTAAAATTATTATATTTTCAAAGGTTATAACCTATGAAAATGATAAAAAAATTATTACAAATTTTTTTGACATTTTATTTTTTTAAATAAAAAGTATAAACCACTAAAAGCCTAAAAACATAAATCGCTAAAATTTTAAATGAAAAAACCTTTAAATACTTAAACCATTAAACTGGTATACAGTAATAATAAATCATAAATCTCATTTTAAATTTTATTCAATATAATATTAAATTTTTATTTTAATTATTTATCAGTTTATTTTTATAGAAATATTAATTACAAAATAAATTATTAGTGAAAAAAAACTAATTTAAATTAAAACAGCATCCCTAAATAATAAATAACAAATATCATTTTTTTTCATTATAATTATAAATATTCATTTTAATTATTTATTTGTTTATTTATATATAAATATTAATAACAAAATAAATTGAGCCAGACAAAAATTATTTATATAAATTATTTTTCATCAAAATTTATACATTGAATATACATGATATATAATTATAAAGATTATTATAACTAAATATTATATTTACATTCGAAAATAATTTAAAATTATTATATTTTTAAAGGTTATCATCTTTGAAAATGAGATAAAATCACAAAAATAATTTTTTTGTTATTTTATTATTTATATAAAACCTATAAACTACTAAATGCCTAAATGCTTAAATCATTAAACTCCTAAACTCCAAAACCCCAAAACCCTTAAATATTTAAACCTTTAAACCATCTTTAAAGGTTTAAGAATGTATAAATAATATATAAATATCTATCAATAAATACTAGTTTATTAATTTATTTTTTGATTATTGTTATATTTATATTTATATTTAGTTTATTAATATCTATCAATAAATTTGTTTATTTTTAATTTACATGATATATAATTTTTAAGTTTATTATAACTAAATATTGTATTCACATTTGAAAAAAATTTAAAAATTATTATATTTATAAAGGTTATAACCTTCAAAATTAATAAAAAATTTGAAAAATAAATTTTTTGTTATTTCATTATTTAAATATAACATATAAATTACTAAATGCCTAAACACTTAAATCACTAAACTCCAAAACTCCTAAATACTTAAACCATTAAACTAGTATACACTAAATAATTAATCATAAATCTCATTTTTATTTGTATTCATTATAATTTTAATATTAATTTTAATTATATATTAGTTTATATTATAGAAATATTAATTGCAAAATAAAATTATGAATGAGACAAATATAATTTAAATAATTTATCTTCATCAAAAAAATTAATAAGCTTATAAAAAGAATAAAAATTTAAAAATAAAAAATTATTATTTAGTAATATATTTTACTTTGATTTTGAATCATTTTAGGTTTTACAAATATATTTTAATTAATATCTATCTTATTAATAATAGTTTATTAATCTATTTTATGATCATTATTATAATATCGATCAATAAAATTATTTATATTGAAATTACATGATATTTAATTTTTATGATTATTATAATTAAATATTGTATTAACATTTAAAAAAAATTAAAAATTATAATATTTTCAATGGTTATAACCTTGAAAATGAGAAAAAATCATAAACATAATTTTTTTGTTATTTAATTATTTAAATAAAACCAATAAACCAAAAAATACCCAAATACTTAAATTACTAAACTACTAAACCCTGATACTACTCCACCACACACACATAGCGACAGACCACAGTACACACGTGCACATATTCTTGTCCATTTTGGTGTAGCATTTAGAGGGGCCAGCAAGTTCTGGAAGTAGCCAGAAGTATGGGCCACCAGCTTGTAGAGGGCCCCACTAGCAAGCTGGGTTGATAACATTCAGACAAATGATGAGACCGAGCTAATAGGTCGGGAGTAAACCCAGGAGTAGCTAGGAGTGGCTCCCACTAGCCCTATCAGGCATCATAGAGGGCCACCCAACCGTCGCCCAACAAGAGTAGCAAGTAATCCATGATTAATTGGAGAGCCGGAAAAATCCGAAGCATCACCAAGTAGGGCCAATAAGCAATGAAGTCTAGACCAGCCACACGGGAGCGAAAGATTCAAACTTGTACTTTATGTTTGTAGTCTTATTTGTATTTTGGACTTTGTATGCACCATGTACTTGTAGAGACGGATCATCACATACTCACACACATAATCTTGTCTGTTCTCTATGTAGCATGCAATGAGTGCAACTGGACCCATTAGTATCTCTTAGTGGGCCCACTAATACATTTTGTAAATACACATTAGGCGATGCTACACTTCCGGGAGCAGAAGACCGATCTTTATAGCTTTTGTAATTTTACTTGTATTCTAGCTTGGTTGTACGAATAGATAATTAGACTATGAGATGGACCTCATCACACATGCACACCGATGCATGCATATTTTTTGATATTTTTTCGGTGCACATACAACCACTTCTTGGAGCTCGAGGAGGAAGCATTCTAACCCAAGAGATACTCTTTTGAGGATCATTGGAGCAAAAGAATGTGGAATTCAGATGTGAGAATGAATTGACAAAGTGCCTTAGATATGGACTTGTGGATTTATGGGTATTCACTTTTACATGTATTTCATTGCATGGCAATGACATAAGCAAATTCTTGATGCTACATGTTACACACATTTACAATCTTATATTTGCATAGTTTTAATATGGTGCTTGATTCAGGTTCCTCCAAGAGGCTTGTAAAATTCCGAATGGAATGAATGCAACGCGCATAATGACTCAATGCCAACTCTGATGTCCCGGAATGCAGGTGATTTTAGTTGTATTCGTACGCTTGGTATTTTCCAAGCGTTGTGTGCCTAAATTATAAATAAAGTGGGTATTTTCCAAAAAAAAAACAGTAAAGTTTAAATCCTAAACCTTAAACAATAAACTATAACCCTAATCCATAAACCCTAAATCCTAAATCTCATGTTTTGAACTTTTATAATCAAATGATAAGTGTTAAATTTAAATTGAAATTCACAACTTTTAGGAACGTCACAGATTTATATTTTTGTATATGTAACACAAAGTCATGATTCAAGGGGTGAGTTATGGATTCAGTCTCTTTCTTGCTTTAGATTATTGTACCATTAGCAATGGTCATGATTGTATATTGTTTCTAGAACACAAAATCATATCGATGAGAATATGCCATAACTTGTGTCTCTCTATTGAAAATATTGTTATGACACTAAGAATGATCATGAATACATATTTAATCACTATAATACTGGGTCTATTGGATATGACCATAGCTTGTGCATTTTATCTTTATATTGCAAAGTCATTGCACTAGGAATAATTGTAACTTTGGACATTCTTCAAGAGCAAAAGTCAAGACCCTAGAAATAGTTAAAGCTCGAGTACTATTCTTTATAACATTCTATAGCTAAAATTCTTGGGATTAGAAATATTACTTTCGCTTTTTCCTTTGATTTGTGACCTCAAGTGTCAATATGCAAGACAAATATTTTGAGCAATGATTAAAACCTTTTATACATTTGAATATGATTAATTTACACCTTTTAGGTATTGTGAGCTAGTATACATAACTCATTTAATATAAAAAGATAGAAATGATACTTTTCATATCCACGAGGATATAAAAAAGGCATAGAAATGCCAATAAAATAAATTTTTTGATACTTGATTGAAAGAGAGCCCATACTTCTTGCCCTGCTCAAACCACCCTTGGGCTAGTTTGTTCTAATAGGCTACAAGGTGGTTATTTTTTTAGGGGGGAACTATGTTTTAAAAAAATTGCTTTGAGTGTGTGCATGAGAGATATTTTAGAAGAAATTACAATAATCAATATAAGTAGAATCCTCAACAACTAGCTATTTCAACACATAGGGGTACTACTTTGGTTTAGTCTGTTAGCATACTTGTGTCGAATTACATTTGATAGCCTAGTGATTCAAGATCAAATATGATGATTCATAATAGAGATAAAGTAAAAGCTTCTATTATTTTGGATAGAGCTTTAGCAATCATTCTAGAGTTGAGAGATTAACAAAATAAATTAATTTAATTATTCAATATAATTTTAATTTTTATTTTAATTATTTATCAGTTTATTTTTATATAAATATTAATTACAAAATAAATTATGAGTTACACAAATATAATTTATATAAATTTTTTTTCATCGAAATAATATAGATAAACTTTTAAATGAAAAAAAAAATTCAAAACAAAAAATTATTATATAGTAATATAATTTGCTTTGCTTCTGAATCATTTTAGATTTTGAAAATATATTTTAATTGATATCTATCTTATTAATAATAGATTATTAATTTATTTATTGATCATTATTAAAATATTTATCAATAAAATAGTTTATGTTGAATTTATATGATATATAAATATAATGATTATTATAACTAAATATTGAATTCACTTTTGAAAAAAATTTAAAAATTTTTATATTTTTTAAGGTTATAACCTTAAAAAATGAGAAAAAATAATAAAAATAATTTTGTTGTTATTTCATATTTTAAATAAAACCTATAGATCATTAAATGCTTACTTATTTAAATCAGTAAGCTCATAAATCCCGAAACACCTAAATACAAAAACATTTTAATAGCTATATACTACTTAATAAATAAAAAATCTCATTTTTATTTCTATTTATTATAATTTTAAATATTCATTTTAATTATTTATAGTTTAATTTTTTAGAAAAATTAATTACAAAATAAATTTCGAGTGAGACAAATATCATTTAAATAATTTATTTTAATAAAAAAAATATAAGCTTATAAAAAAATGAAAATTTTAAAAATTAAATATTATTATTTAGTAATATATTTTGATTTGATTTTGAATCATTTATGTTATAAAATATATTTTAATTAATATTTATATTATTAATAATAGACTATTAATTTAATTTTTGATCATTATTATAATATCTATCATTAAAATTATTTATATTGAATTTATACGATATATAATTAGTAAATTAATATAATTATACATGGTATTCACATTTCAAAAAATTTTAAAAATTAATTTATTTTCAACGAGTAAAACCTTTGAATATCAGAACAAATCAAAAATAGAATTTTAAATTTTTATTATATCAATAAAACCTATAAACCACTAAATGCCTTTATACATAAATTGCTAAACTCCTAAATGACAAAACTCCTAAATAATCAAACCATTAAAGCGATATACCATATATAATAAATCATAAATATTATTTTAATTTGTATTCATTATAATTTTAAATATTCATTTTAATTATTTATTATTTTAATTTTATAGAGATATAAATTAAAAAATAAATTATTAGTGATACAAATATAATTTAAATAATTTTTTTTTATCAAAATATATATAAGCTTATAAATGGATACAAAAATTTAAAAATTTAAAATTAATATTTAGTAATATATTTCACTTTGATTTTGAATCATTTTAGGTTTTGCAAATATATTTTAAACAATATTTATCTTATTAATATTAGGTTATTACTTGTTTATGATCATTATTATAATAAATATCAATAAAATAGATTATATTGATTTTATATGATATATAATTATTATGATTATTTTAACTTCATATTGTATTCACTTTTGAAAAAAAAATTTAAAAATTATTATATTTTCAAAGGTTATAAGTTTCAAAAATGAGAAAAAATAACAAAAATAAATTTTTTGTTATTTTAATTTTTATATAAAACCTATAAACCACTAAATGACTAAATACTAAAATGACTAAACTCCTAAACCACGAAATCCATAAATAATTAAAACATTAAATTAGTATAGTATAAATAATAAATCATAAATCTTAGGTTTATTAGTATTCATTATAATTTTAAATATTCTTTTTAATTATTTATCAGTTTATTTTTATAGAAATATTAATTATAAAATAAATTATTAGTGCGACATATATAATTTAAATAATTTATTTTCATCAAAAAAAATGCATATAAAAAGAGGAAAAATTTTAAAAATAAAAATTTTTTAATTAATAATATATCTTATTTTGATTTTGAATCATTTTAGATTATATAATTATATTTTAATTTAATTCATTCTTATAAATACAAGTTTATTAATTTATTTATTGAACATCATTATAAAATCTATCAATCAAATTATTTATATTGAGTTTACATTATACATAATTATTAAGATTATTATAACTAAATATTATATTCACATTTAAAAAAAAATTAAAAATTATTATATTTTCAAAGGTTACAACCTTCAAAAATTAAAAAAAATCAAAAAATTAAATTTTTTGTTTTTTCATTATTAAAAAAAACTATAAATCACTAAAGGTATAAACAATTAAATCACTAAACTCCTAAACCACAAAACACCTAAATATTTAAACCATTAAACCGGTATATCCTGAATAATAAATAATAAATCTCACTTTTATTTGTATTCATTATAATTTTAAATATTCATTTTAATTATTTTTAGTTTATTTTTATATAATTATAAATTACAAAATATATTATGAGGAAGACAAATATAATTTAAATAATATACTTTTAAGAACAAAAAATATAACCTTATAAAAAGAAGTAAAACATCAAAAACATTATTATTTAGTAATTTATTTTACTTTAATTTTGAATAAATTTCGGTTTTGCAAATATATTTTAAATAATATTTATCATATTTATAATAGTTTATTAATTTTTTTTGATAATTAATATAATATCTATCAATATAATTGGTTATATTAAATTTATATGATATATAATTATTAATATTATCAAAACTAAATATAGTATTCACAATTAAAAAAATTTAAAAATTGTTATATTTTCAAAGGTTATAACCTTAAACAATGAGAAAAAATAACAAAAAATAATTTTTTTGTTATATCATTGTTTAAATAAAAATTATAAACCATTAAATGCCTCATCAAATAAATCTCTAAACTCGTAAACCCCGAAGCTCCTAAATACTTAAACCTTTAAACTCGTAAACCTTAAATATAATTTTAATAATTTATTGAAATATTAATTACAAAATAAATTATGAGTGATACAAATATAATATAAATAATTTAAATTTTATCAAAAAAATATCTAATCTCATAAAATGAGGCAAAAACTAAAAAACAAAAATTATTACTTAGTAATAAATTTACTTTGATTTTTAATCATTTTAGTTTTTGTAATTAAATGTTAATTTATATCTATCATATTAATAATAGTTTATTAATTTATTTTTTGATAATTGATATAATATCTATCAATAAAAATGTTTATATTTAGTTTATATTATATATTGTTATAATAATTATTATTACTAAATATTGTATTCACATTTTTAAAAAATTTTAAAATTATTATATTTTCAAAGGTTATAATCTTTCAAAATTTTTAAAAATATCAAAAATGATTTATTTGTTATTTCATTGTTTAAATAAAACCAATAAACTACTAAATGCCTAAATACTTTAATGAATATCTTCTAAATCTCGAAAACCCTAAATACATAATTTTTTTAATCAGATATATCTTAAATAATAAACAATAAATCTCATATTTAATTTTTTCATTATAATTTTAAATATTCATTTTAATTATTTATTTGTTTATTTTTATATAAATATTAATTATAAAATAAATTATGAGTTAGACAATTATAATTTATATAAATTATTTTTCATCAAATAAAATATAGATAAACTTATTAAAAGAAAAAAAAATTTAAAACAAAAAATTATTATATAAATATATAATTTGCTTTGCTTTTGAATCATTATTGGTTTTGTAATTATATTTTATTTGATCTTTATATAATTAATAATAGATTATTAATTTATTTTTTGATCATTATTAGAATATTTATCAATAAAATTGTTTATATTGAATTTATATGATATTTATATATAATGATTATTATAACTAAATATTGAATTCACTTTTGAAAAAAATTTTAAAATTATCATATTTTCAAAGATTATAAACTTTGAAAATTAGAAAAATTAAAAAAATTAAAAAAATATATTTTTTTAAAAAATATCATTTTTTAAATAAAACCTATAAACCATATAATGCCTAAACATTTTATTCAATAAATCCTAAATCTCTAAAACCCTAAATAATAAATAATAATCCTTTTAAACCGGTAAACCTAAATAATAAATAATAAATCTCAATATTATTTTTTTTATTATAATTTTAAATATTAATTTTAATTATTTATTCGTTTATTTTTATATAAATATTAATTACAAAATAAATTATGAGTTAGACAAATATAATTTATATAAATTATTTTTCATCGAAAAATATAGATGAACTTATAAAAAGAATAAAAAGTTTAAAAACTAAAATTTATTATATATTAATATATTTTGCTCTCCTTTTGAATTATTTTTGGTTTTGTAATTATATTTTAATTGATATCTATCTTATTAATAATTATTTTTTAATTTATTTTTTGATCATTTTTAGAATATTTATCAATAAAATTGTTTATTTGAATTTATATGATATATAAATATAATGATTATTATAACTAAATATTGAATTCACTTTTGAAAAAATTTAAAAATTATTATATTTTCAAAGGTTATAACCTTTTGAAATATGAAAAAATAATAAAAATAAATTTTATGTTATTTTATTTTTTAAATAAAACCTATAAACCACTAAATGCATACACATTTATATCAGTAAACTCCTAAACCCCGTAATGCCTAAATACATAAACCATTAAACCACTATATACTAGCTTAATAATTTATAAATTGAATTTTTATATCAATTTATTATTATTTTAAATATTCATTTTAATTATTTATTAGTTTATTTTTATAGAAATTTTTATTACAAAATAAATTATGAGTGCGAAAGATATAATTTAAATAATTTATTTTTAATTATAAAATATATATACGCTTTTAAAAGAAGTATTAAAGAAGTATTATTAAAAATTAAAAATTATTATCAATTAATATATTTTACTTTAATTTTGAATCAATTTGGGTTATGTAAATATTTTTTAATTAATATCTATCTTATCATAAATAGTTATTAATTTAATTTTTGATAATTATTATAATATCTATCAATAAAATTGTTTATATTTATTTTATATGATATATTATTATTAAAAATCATTATAACTAAATATTGTTTTAAAATTTCTAAAAATTTTAAATATTATTAAAATTTTAAAGGATATAACATTTGAAAATGACAAAAAATTAGAATTTTTTTGTTATTTTATTGTTTAAATAAAACCTATAAATCACTAAATTCCTAAAAACATAAATCGCTAAACTCCTAAATATAAAACCTAAAAATACTTAAACCATTAAACTGGTATACATTAATAATAAATCATAATCTCATTTTAATTTTTATTCTGAATAATTTTAAATTTTTATTTTAATTATTTATCAGTTTATTTTTATAGATTTATTAATTACAAAATAAATTATTAGTGAGACAGATATAACTTAAATTAAAACCGGTATACCCTAAATAATAAATAATAAATCTCATTTTTTTTCATTATAATTTTTAAAATTCATTTTAATTATTATTTTTTTATTTTTATATAATTATTAATACTAAAAATAAATTATGAGTTAGACAAATATAATTAATATAAATTATTTTTAATCTTAAAAATATAGATCAACTTTTTAATATAAAAAAAATATCAAAACAAAAAATTATTATATAGTAATATATTTTGCTTTGCTTATGGATCATTTTATGTTGTGTAATTATATTTTAATTGATATCTATCTTATTAATAATAGATTATTAATTTATTTTTTGATTATTATTAGAATATTTATCACTAAAATTGTTTATGTTGAAATATGATATATAAATATATTGATTATTATTACTAAATAATAAATTCACTTTAGAAAAAATTTTAAAAATTATCATATTTCCAAGGGTTATAACCCTTGGAAATATGAAAAAATAATAAAAATAAATTTTATGTTATTTTATTTTCTAAATAAAACCTATAAAACACTAAATGCATACACAGTTATATCAGTAAACTCCTAAACCCCGTAATGCCTAAATACATAAACCATTAAACCGCTATATACGACTTAATAATTAATAAATTGAATTTTTATTTTAATTTATTATTATTGTAAATATTCATTTTAATTATTTATTAGTTAATTTTTATAGAAATTTTTATTACAAAATAAATTATGAGTGCAACACATATAATTTAAATAATTTATTTTTAATCAAAAAATATGTATACACTTTTAAACGAAGTATAAAAGAAGTAGTATTACAAATTAAAAATTATTATCAACTAATATATTTTACTTAAATTTTGAATCAATTTGAGTTTTGTAAATATTTTTTAATTAAAATCAATCTTAATATAAATAGTTTATTAATTTAATTTATGATCATTATTATAATATCTATCAATAAAATTGTTTATGTTTAATTTATATGCTATAGAATTATTATAATTATTATAACTAAATATTGTATTCAAATTTCAAAAAATTTTAAATATTATTAAATTTTCAAAGGTTATAACATTTGAAAATGACAAAAAATTACAATTTTTTTTGTTATTTAATTGTTTAAATAAAACAATTAAATCATTAAATGCCTAAAAACATAAATCACTAAACTTCTAAACGACAAAACCTCAAAATTCTTTTAACCATTGAACTGGAATACATTAATAATAAATCATAAATCTCAATTTAATTTTTATTCAGTATAATTTTAAATTATTATTCTAATTATTTATTAGTTTATTTTTATAGAAATATTAATTACAAAATAAATAATTAGTGAAACATATATAACTTAAATTAAACAGGTATACCCTAAATAATAAATAATAAATCTCATTTTTTTATTATAATTTTTAATATTCATTTTAATTATTAATTTAATATTTTTATGTAAATATTAATTAACAAATAAATTATGAGTTAGACAAATATAATTTATGTATATTAATTTTAATCAAAAAAATATAGATAAACATTTAAAATAAATTTTCAAAACAAAAAATTATTATATAATAATATATTTTGCTTTGCTTATGAATCCTTTTATGTTTTGTAATTATATTTTAATTGATATCTATCTTATTAATAATAGATTATTAATTTATTTTTTGATCATTATTAGAATATTTATCACAAAAATTGTTTATGTTAAAATATGATATATAAATATATTGATTATTATAATAAAATATTGAATTGACTTTTGATAAAAATTTAAAAATCAATATATTTTCAAAGGTTATAACCTTTGAAAATATCAAAAAATAATAAAAATAAATGTTTTGTTATTTTATTTTTTAAATAAAACATATAAACCACTAAATGCATAAACAATTAAATCAGTAAACACCTAAATCCCGAATACCTAATTACATAAACCATTAAACTGCTATATAATACATAATAATTAATAAATATAATTTTAATTTCTATTTATTATAGTTTATATATCCATTTTAATTATTTGTTAGTTTATTTTTATAGAAATATTTATTATAAAATAATTTATGAGTGCGACAAATATAATTAAAATAATTTATTGTTAATCAAAAAAATATATATACTCTTAAAAAAGAAGTAAAAATTTAAAAATTAAAAATTATTATCTAGTAATATACTTTACTTTAATTTTGAATCAATTTGGGTTATGTAAATATTTTTTAATTAATATCTATCTAATTATTAATAGTTTATTAATTTAATTTTTGATCATTATTATAATATATATCAATAAAATTATTTATATTGAATTTATATCATATATAATTATAAATATTATTATAACTAAATATTATATTCATATTTCAAAAAATTTTAAATATTATTATATTATTATAACCTATGAAAATGAGAAAAAATTACAATTTTTTTTGTTATTTTATTGATTAAATAAAACAAATAACAAAAGATTTATTTTTATTGTATTTTGATATTTTCAAAGGTTATAACCTTTGAAAATATAATATTTTTTAAATTTTTTTCAAAAGCGAATTCAATATTTAGTTATAATCATCATTATATTTATATATCATATAAATTCAATATAAACAATTTTAGTGATTAATATTCTAATAATGATTAAAAAAATAAATAAATAATCTATTTTTATTAAGATAGATATCAATTAACATATAATTATAAAACATAAAATGATTCATAAGCAAACCAAAATATATTACTATATAATAATTTTTTGTTTTGAATTTTTTTTTATTTTAAAAAGTTTATATATATTTTTTTGATCAAAAATAATTTACATAAATTATATTTGTCTAACTCATAATTTATTTTTTAATTAATATTTATATAAAAATAAAAAATTAATAATTAAAATGAATATTAAAAATTATAATGAAAAAAAAATGAGAATTATTATTTATTATTTAGGGTATACCGGTTTAATTTAAGTTATATATGTCTCACTAATAATTTATTTTATAATTAATATTTCTATAAAAATAAACTGATAAATAATTAAAATAAAAATTTAAAATTATACTGAATAAAAATTAAAATGAGATTTATAATTTATTATTAATGTATACCAATTTAATAGTTTAAGTATTTAGAGGTTTTGTCGTATAGGTCTTTAGCGATTCATGTTTTTAGTCATTTACTGGTTTATAGGTTTTATTTAAACAATAAAATAAGAAAAATAATTTGTAATTTTTTTTCATTTTAATAGGTTATAACCTTTGAAAATATAATAATATTTAAAATTTTTTTAAATGGGAATACAATATTTAGTTATAATAATTTCAATAATTATATATCGTATAAATTCAATATAAACAATTTTATTGATAGATATTATAATAATGATCAAAAATTAAATTAATAAATTATTAATAAAAAGATAGAAAATAATTAAAAAATATTTACAAAACCCCAATTGATTCAAAATTAAAGTAAAATATATTACTGGATAATAATTTTAAATTTTTAAATTTTTACATCTTTTATATGCGCATATATATTTTTTAATTAAAAATAAATTATTTAAATTATATTGTTGCACTCTTAATTTTTTTTGTAATAAATATTTCTATAAAAATAAACTAATAAACAATTAAAATGAATATTTAAAATTATAATAAATAGAAATAAAAATTAGATTTATTATTTATTATTTATTATGTATTATATATCGGTTTAATGGTTACTGTATTTAGGCATTACGGGGTTTAGAAGTTTACTTATTTAACTATGTTTGGATTTTGTAGTTTATAGGTCTTATTTTAAAAATAAAAAAATAAAAAATATATTTTTATTATTTTTTGATGTTTTCAATGGTTATAACCTTTGAAAATATAATAATTTTTTTAAATTTTTTTCAAAAGTGAATTCAATATTTAGTTATAATAATCATTAAATTTATATATCATATAAATTCAATATAAACTATTTTATTGATAAATATTCTAATAATGATCAAATAATAAATTAATAATCTATTATTAATAAGATAGATATCAATTATAATATAATTACAAAACCTAAAATGATTCAGAAGCAAAGCAAAATATATTACTATATAAAAATTTTTAGTTATGCAATTTTTTTTATTTTAAAAAGTTTATCTATATTATTTTGATGAACAATAATTTATATAAATTTTATTTATGTAACCCATAATTTATTTTGTAATTAATATTTATATAAATTATTAAAAGTAAATTTTTACTTTGTCTGACTTATTTGTCTGAATTATTAAAAGTAAATTTTATGTAACCCATAATTTTTTGTTTTTAAATTTTTACTTCTTTTTATAAGATTATATTTTTTTATATTAAAAGTAAATTATTAATATTATATTTGTCTGACTTATTATTTATTTTGTAATAAATATTTATATAAAAAATAAACTAATAAATATTTAAAATGAATATTTAAAATTATAATGAATACAAATTAAAAAGAGTTTTAAGATTTATTATTGCTGTATATGTAATTTATTTTTTGATAATCTGTTTGTATGACCAAATATTTTTTATTTTTTAATATTTTTATGTAAGTGCAGGAAAGGAAATATTAAGAGGCCCGGGGATGCAGCAGTAGCACAATAATGGAGGTCTCAATGATCGGACAGCGGGCCAAAATTGGAGTAGTGCCTGACCTGTCTCATGATCCGGCCCGCGCTAGTTAAATGAACCGAGAGAAATTTTAATATAAAATGTTTAGTAATTTATTTTCAGGTGGGTGTTTTTGGACCCGTGGAACTGTTCATCGTCTCTCTCTCTTCTCTTTATGCGATTTATTGCGACTATTCTGTGTGCTGCATACTGTATGACATTTATATCGCTTTAATCTGCAATGCAAAAGAATTTTCTAGTGGATTTAGCTAGTCATACTTAGCGACTAGCGAACCACATTATTTTCGGTGTTTATTTCTCATTTTTTGATTCTATAATGGATGGTTGTTGAATTGGGATATATATATTGCTTGTTTTATGTTGTTTTTGTGGTTCTGTATCTCAATCTCACTACCGTGAAAGCACAATTGCCCAACAATTATATATGGTATACCAGTTTGATGGATCGATTATTTAGGGGTTTTGTCATTTAGAAGTTTAGAAATTTATGTTTTTAGGCATTTAATGGTATATAGGTTTTATTTATATAATAAAAATATAATTTTTTTTTGATTTTTTTTTGATTTTTTTTTGATTTTCAAAGGTTATAACCTTTGAAAATAAAATAATTTTTAAATCTTTTGAAATGTGAATACCATGTATAATTATATTAATCTTATTAATTATATATCATATAAATTCAATATAAATAATTTTAATGATAGATATTATAATAATGATCAAAAATTAAATTAATAAACTATTATTAATAATATAAATATTAATTAAAATATATTTACAAAACCCAAATTGATTCAAAATCAAATAAAAATATATTATAAAATAATAATATTTAATTTTTAAATCTTTTCATCTTTTTATAAGCTTATATTCTTTTATGATTAAAAATAAATTATTTAAATAATATCTGTCTCACTCGAAATTTATTTTGTAATTAATTTTTCTAAAAATTAAAAAATAAATAATTAAAATGAATATTTAAAATTATAATAAATCCAAAAAAAATTGAGATTTATTATTTATTAAGTAGTATACAACTGTTATAAGGTTTATATATTTAGGGGTTTTGGGTTTTTTGAGCTACTCATTTAAGTAAGTAAACATTTAGTGGTCTATAGGTTTTATTTAAAAAAGAAATTACAAAAAAATTATTTTTAGTATTCTTTCTCATTTTTTAAGATAAAAACATTTGAAAATATAATAATTTTTAAATTTTTTCAAAAGTGAATACAATATTTATTTATAATAATCATAATAATTGTATATCAAATAAATTAAATATAAATAATTTTATTCATAAATATTCTAATAATTATCAAAAAATAAATTATAAATCTATTATGAATAAGATTGATATTACTTAAAATATAATATCAAAACCTAAAATGATTCGAAAGCAAAGCAAAATATATTACTTAATAATAATTATTTGTTTTTAAATTTTTATTCTAAAAAGAATAAAAATTTAAACTTATAAGCTTATCTATTTTTTGATGAAAAATAATTTTTATTAATTATATTTTTAACTTATAATATATTTTATAATTAATATATATATATAAATAAAAAACATAACAATCAAAATGAATTTTTAAAATTAAAGCAGATAAAAATGAGATTTAATAATAATTATTTAGGGTATACCAGTTTAAAGGATTATCTATATAGGGGTATCGGGATATTGTAGTTTAGTGATTTAAGTTATTAGGCATTTAGTGATATATAAGTTTTATTTAAACAATGAAATAACATAAAAAAATATTTTTATTTATTTTTTCACATGTTCAAAGTTTACAATCTTTGAAAATATAAAAATTTTAAAACTTTTTTGAAAAGTGAATACAATATTTAGTTATAATAATTATTAAATTTATATATCATATAAATTCAATATAAACATTTTTATTGATAAATATTCGAATAATGATCAAAAAATAAATTAATAATCTATTATTAATAAGTTAGATATCAATTAAAATATAATTACAAAACCTAAATGATTCAGAAACAAAGCAAATTATATTACTATATAATATTTTTTTGTTTTTAATTTTTTTCTACTTTTATAAAGTTTATCTATATTTTTTTGCTGAAAAATAATTTATATAAATTATATTTGTATAACTTATAATTTATTTTGTAATTAATATTTATATAAAAATAAACAAATAAATACTTAAAATGAATATTTAAAATTATAATGAAAAAAATAAAAATGAGATTTATTATTTTTTAATTAGGATATACATGTTTAAAATAATTATCTATTTAGGGTTTTCGAGATTTAGAAGTTATTGATTTAAGTATTTAGGCATTTAAAGGTTTATAAGTTTTATTCAAATAATGAAATAACAAAAATTTAATTTTGATATTTTTTAAAATTTTCAAAGGTTGTAACATTTGAAAATATAATAATTTTAAAATTTTTTAAAAATGTGAATACAATATTTAGTTATAATAAATATTATAACAATATATAATATAAACTAAATATAAACAATATTATTGATATATATTATATCAATTATCAAAGAATAAATTAATAAACTATTATTAATATCATAGATATAAATTAAAATATAATAAAAAAACCTAAAATGATTCAAAATAAAAGTAAAATTTATTACTAAATAATATTCTTTTTTCAGTTTTTGCATCATTTTATAACCTTATAATATTTTTTGATGAAAAATATATTATTTGAATTATATTTGTATCACTCATAATTTATTTTGTAATTAATATTTCTATAAATAATTTAAATTATATTTAAGGTTTACGAGTTTAAATGTTTGAATATTTAGGGGCTTCGGGGTTTAGGAGTATATATATTTATGTATTTAATCATTTAATGGTTTATATGTTGTATTTAAACAATGATATAACAAAAAATTTATTTTTGTTATTTTTTCTCATTTTTTAAGGTTTATTTGAAAATATAACAATTTTTAAATTTTTTTTATATGTGAATACTATATTTAGTTATGATAATCTTAATAATAGTAAATCATGTAAATTCAATATAAACACTTATATTGAAATATAATATATTAATGAACAAAAAATAAATTAATAAACTATTATTAATAAGATAGATATTATTTTAAATATATTTGCAAAACAATTATTTATCCAAAATCAAATTAAAATATATTACAAAATAATACTTTCTTTGATGTTTTGCTTCTTTTTATAAGTTTATATTTTTTTGTTATTAAAAGTAAATTATTTAAATTATATTTTTGTTCCTCATAATTAATTTTTAATTTATAATTCTATAAAAATAAACAAATAAATAATTAAAATGAATATTTAAAATTATAATGAATACAAATAATATAGAGATTTATTATTTATTATTCAGGATATACTAGTTTAATGATTTAAGTATTTAGGTGTTTAGGGGTTTAGTTATTTAAGTGTTTAGGCCTTTAGTGATTTATAGTTTTAATTTAAAGAATGAAAAAATAAAAAATTTAATTTTTTGATTTCTTTTTAATTTTTGAAGGTTATAACCTTTGAAATTATAATAATTTTTAATTTTTTTTAAATGTGAATATAATATTCAGTAATAATAATCTTAATAATTATATATAATGTAAACTCAATATAAATAATTTTTTAATAGATATTATAATAATGATCAATAAAAAATTAATAAACTATTATTAATAAGAATGATATAAATTAAAATATAATTGCAAAATCTAAATTGATTCAAAATAAAAATAAAATATATTACTAAATAATAATTTTTTGTTTTTAAAATTTTGCCTCTTTTTATAAGGATATATATATTTTTTGATGAAAAATAAATTATTTAAATTAGATCTGTCCTACTAATAATTTTTTTTGTAATTAATATTTCTATAAAAATAAACTGATAAATAATTAAAATAAAAATTTAAAATTATACTTAATAAAAATTAAATTGAGATTTATGATTTTTTATTAATGTACACCTTTTTAATAGTTTAAGTATTTTAAGGTTTTTTCATTTAGGAGTTTAGCAATTTATGTTTTTAGGCATTTAATGGTTTATAGGTTTTATTTAAATAATAAAATAATAAAAAAAAATTTGTAATTTTTTCTCATTTTCATAGGTTATAACTTTTGAAAATATTATAATATTTAAAATTTTTTGAAATGTGAATATAATATTTAGTTATAATAATATTAATAATTATATATCATATAAATTCAATATAAACAATTTTATTGATAGATAATATAATAATGATCAAAATTTAAATTAATAAACTATTAATAAAAAGATTGATTTTAATTAAAAAATATTTACAAAACCCAAATTGATTCAAAATTAAAGTAAAATATATTACTGGAAAATAATTTTTAATTTTTAAATTTTTACTTCTTTTATAAGCATATATTTTTTTTGATTAAAAATAAATTAATTAAAATATATATGTCACTCTCATAATTTAATTTGTAATAAATATTTCTATAAATATAAACTAATAAATAATTAAAATGAATATTTAAAATTATAATAAATAGAAAAAAAAATTAGTTTTATTAATTATTAAGTAGTATATAGCGGTTTAATGGTTTATGTATTTAGGTATTATAAGGTTTAGGAGTTTACTGATTTAACTGTGTATGCATTTAGTGGTTTATAGGTTTTATTAAAAAAAATAAAATGATAAAAAATTTATTTTTATTATTTTTTGATATTTTCAAAGGTTATAACCTTTGAAAATATAATAAATTTTAAATAGTTTTCAAATGTGAATATAATATTTAGTTATAATAATTATTATATTTATATATCATATAAATTCAATATAAACAATTTTATTGATAAATATTCTAATAATGATCAAAAAATAAATTAATGATCTATTATTAATAAGATAGATATCAATTAAAATAAAATTACAAAACCTAAAATGATTAAGAAGAAAAGCAAAATATATTTATATAAAATTTTTAGTTTTAAATTTTTTTTTCTTTTAAAAAGTTTATATATAATTTTTTGATTAAAAATAATTTATATAAATTATTGTTGTCTAGCTCAGTTTATTCTGTAATTAAAATTTATATATAAATAAACAAATAAATAATTAAAATGAATATTTAAAATTATAATGAAAAAAATGAGATTTATTATTTATTATTTAGATCTGTCTCACTAATAATTTATTTTGTTATTTAAATTTCTATAAAATAAATTGATAAATAATTAAAATAAAAATTTAAAATTATACTAAATAAAAATTAAAATGAGATATATGATTTATTATTAATTTATACCAGTTTAATGATTTAAGCATTAACAGGTTTTGTCGTTAGGAGTTTAGTGATTTATGTTTTTAGGCTTTTAGTGGTTTATAGGTTTTATTTAAAAAAATAAAATAACAAAAAAAATTTCAATAATTTTTTATCATTTTCATCGGTTATAACATTTGAAAATATAATAATATTTAAAATTTTTTGAAATTTTAATACAATACATTGTTATAATAATATTAATAATTATATATCATATAAATATAATATAAATAATTTTATTGATAGATATTATAATAATGATCAAAAATTAAATTAATAAATTATTAATATTAAGATAGATATTAATTAAAAAATATTTACAAAACCCAAATTGATTTAAAATTAAAGTAACTTATATTACTTGATAATAATTTTTAATTTTTAAATTTATACTTCTTTTATAAGCATATCTTTTTATTAGATAAATAAAATAATATTTTAATAATATTTGTCCCACTCATAATTTATTTTGTAATAAATATTTCTAAATAAATACACTAATAAATAATTAAAATGAATATTTAAAAATATAATAAATAGCAATAAATAATAGATTTATTAATTATTAAGTAGTATTTAGCGGTTTAATGCTTTATGTATTTAGGCATTACGGGGTTTATGAGTTTACTGATTTAACTTTATATGCTTTTTGTAGGGCTGCTCACGGGACTCGGAGATTCACGACTCGACCCAAAGTCTTGTCCCGAAAGAATCGGGACTGAGAAAAATCCATTGACTTTGACTTTTCTCGTGCAGTTCTGCACGTATTTTTTTTTTGGGACAGTTCCAGATCTTAAGCAATATCCATCCCGAGAACCATCCCGTCCTAAAAAACTGATACAAGAACCACAAATATATATATATATATATTTATATATATATATAACATGAAGATGCCACCAATTCCGTTGCTGCCCATCCAATTCTGACGCACCTATTGCTGTTCCGATGAGTTTTAGGCCACCTTACGCCATTCTAGCCGTGTTCAAATAGGTCCAACCCTTGTCCGTCGCACTTCTGGTTGCCTCCACCATGTCTCAGATGCCACCAGCCTTTTGGTTTGTTTTTATGATGAGAATTGAGTGATTAATTATTATTATTATTATTATTATTATATGCATCTCAGTCCGTTTTGTTGAGTTTTGGTTGTGGTGTTGTGGTTGGCCTGAATGAGTGGGCTGATTGTGTTACAGTCAATTTTGTAGAGCTTGCTTGTTTGAAATATTTATATGTATTTATGCTTAACATATCATATTAATTAATCGCAATGCAGATGGCATAATCCAGCGGTAAATGAAAAATACAATAAATTGAAGATGATCACATCTCAAATGATCAAAGTACTGGTAAATCCAATCATCATCCTTTCACGAACCCTCGTATTGTTACGGTAGGTTCTTCAATTAGAATAGTAAAAGAAAATCAAGGTACATCTGAACCTCAAGCACATAAAAAGTATAAGTTTCCTGTTTAGGAAACTTATTAGATATTAGTTGATTCAGAGGGAAATGAAACTGGTATGGCAGCTTGTATATGGTGTAAAAAAGAATATTTGGAAAAAAGTAATCAAGGTACTTCGGGTTAATGGAAATACTTGAGAGAGACTTGTAGAAAATTTCCACATAAAAAAGAATTAATAGAAGCTCACAAAGGTAAAGACAAGTCACAATCTTTGTTGAGTTTCACTAATGGTACTAGTTCAGAGAAAAACAAATTAACTTGTTGGCAATTTGATCAACAACTAGTTAGGGAGGCTTTGGTGAAAATGATCATAAAAGATGAATTGCCTTTTTGTTTGGTTGTGAGGAATGAGTTTAAGGAGTTTTGTGAAGTTAGTGTGCCTCAATTTAAAATTTCATCTAGGCACTCTATACAGATGGATTGTTTTTCTTTGTTTGTGATTGAAAAGAAGAAATAATTTGATATCAAATCATCTCATTGTTGTAGAGTTTCATTGACTACCGACACTTGGACTAGCATTCAAAATTTGTCTTATATATGTTTGACTGTTCATTTCATTGATTCTCAAAGGAATATGCATAAAAGACTTTTGAACTTTTGTGTAATTAAAAGTCATTCTGGAGTTAATATTAGAAATGCTATTGAGTTTTGCATGAGTGAATGGGGTTTGAGAAAATAGTAGAGATACTATGGTGTCTAAAATGGGTATGAAAATGAGGCATAAATTCAACAAATATTGGGGTTATCTTTAGTCAACAAATATTATGCTTTTTGTAGCAGTAGTGTTGGATCCTAGATATAAGCTCAAATATCTTAAAGTTAAGTACGCTTAGCATTATGGAGAGGTATTGGCTAAAAATTTGGTGAAAAAGGTTATAAATGCTTTAAATGAGATGATGGATGATTATAAAGATTTAAATGAAAATGAATCAAAAGAAGATGATTTCTCTTCTACTGTGTTGAAAAAAAATGATGATTTCTTTGATGGTAGTGATACTTATGTTGATGATCTTTTTTGTTGAATTGGAGAAAGAACAAGAAGTTGCAGCTTTGGAAGAGTTTGATAGGTACTTGGAGGACAAACTTGAAAAAAAATAGAATTGATTTTGATCTTCTAAACTGGTGGAAGGTAAATTAGGTTAGGTATCATTCTTTGGCAAATGTAGCAAGGGATGTATTTGCTATCCAGGCATCTACTGTGGTCTACGAATCTACATTTAGCAATGGGGGGAGAAATTTAGATAAATTTAGTAGTTCTTTAACACCTATTACAACTGAAGTTCTCATATGTCTATAAGATTGGTTGAGAAGCTAAAACAAACCTATTGAAATTGAAGAATTAGTTCAAGACCTTGATGATAATGAATCCGGTTAGTATACATATCTTGTAAATTTTAATTTCACTTTTTCTTATTTTATTCATTCAATTTAATAAAAATATGATTCGATTACAATTTTCAGAGGGGTCACAAGATCCAAATATTTTTCCAACTATAGTTGGCCAACTATAGTTGGCCAACTATATTTGAATGGGTGTATTAAATTTTATAAGGTAATATTTTGTTTTTTTATTAGTCTTTCATCTTACAAAAATATCTCTACATGATTAACATATTTTTATCTTTGGTTGTCCGTCTATAGTGGAGGAAGAAAAGGGAGGAGTTGTAATAGAGATAATTAATTGGGTTTGGATCTTCGTTGCTGTTGTGGGATGGACCTTTGAAATGATTATTATCATGGTTGTTATTAGTTGTATTTTTTTTATATTAAGCTGCCTAATTTTACCAATTACTTAAGTAGAAATTGCTGCTACCAATGTTTGTGGTCAACTTTAGCTATTCCTTAATATTTTAAGTAATTGTTTAAAAAATGTAGTATTGGTATTATGGTTAACTTTTACTCGGCTGAAGAAAGACACCTTGTGAAAAAACAAAGAACCAATTTAAGCACACAAATCGGTCCTGTTCTATTTAACATTTCTATCATTTTTTGCGCATCAAAGCTTTTGACAAGGTAATGGAACTCGTTTGTGGTATTCAGTCTATTTGACAAAACAAAAGTGTCCCAATTTGAGTTTGAAAGATACATAACTAAGGAATAAAAAATGGTACAACAAAAGATTTCTACATGAACTAACTTGGCGGGTTTGAAGAAAATAAATTGAAAAAAAATGTCTGATCTCCGTTCCGTCCCGGAACCATTTTAACCTACCCAAAATCCCTGATATCCCTCCCGTCCTGTCCTGATATTTTCAACCTATAGGACGGGTCTGGATCTTCAAAAAAAAATCTCCAAACTATGGGAAGGAACTGGAGATTTGTAATCCCCATCCCATCTCGTCCCATGAGTACCCCTAGCATTGAGTGGCTTATAGGTTTTATTTTAAAAATAAAATAAAAAAAAATTATTTTTATTATTTTTTTATATTTACAAAGGTTATAACCTTTGAAAATATAATAATTTTTTAATTTTTTTCAAATGTGAATACAAAATTTAGTTATACTAATCATTATATTTATATATTATATAAATTCAATATAAACAATTTTATTGATAAATATTCTAATAATAATTAAAAAATAAATTAATAATCCATTAATAATAAGAAAGATATTAATTAAAATATAATTACAAAACATAAAATGATTCAGAAGCAAAGAAAAATATATTACTATATAATAATTTTTTGTTTTTGAATTTTTTCTTTTTTTAATAAGTTTATTTATATTTTTTTAATGAAAAATAATTTATATAAATTATATTTGTCTAACTCATAATTTATTTTGTAATTATTATTTATATATAAATAAACAAATAAAAAATTAAAATGAATATTTAAAATTATAATGAAAAAAATGAGATTTATTATTTATTATTTATTATTTAGGAATACCAATGTAATTTAAATTACATCCGTCTCACTAATAATTAATTTTGTGATTAATATTTCTATAAAAATAAACTGATAAATAATTAAAATAAAAATTTAAAATTATACTGAATAAAAATTAAAATGAGATTTTAGATTTATTATTATTGTATATCAGTTTAATAGTTTAAGTATTTAGAGGTTTTGTCGTTAGGAGTTTAGTGATTTATGATTTTAGGGTTTTAGTGGCTAATAGGTTTTTTATAAAAAAATAAAATAACAAACAAATTTTCTATAATTTGTTTTCATTTTCATAGGTTATAACCTTTGAAAATATAATAATATTTATAATTTTTTGAAATGTGAATATAATATTTAGTTTTAATATTATTAATAAATATACATTATATAAATTCAATATAAACAATTTTATTGATAGATAATATAATAATGATCAAAAATTAAATTAATAAACTATTAATAAAAAGATAGATATTAATTAAAAAATATTTACAAAACCCAAATTGATTCTAAATTAAAGTAAAATATATTACTGGATAATTATTTTTAATTTTTAAATTTTTACTTCTTTTAGAACCATATATTTTTTTTATTAAAAAAATAAATTAAATTATATTTGTCGCACTCATAATTTATTTTGTAATAAATATTTCAATAAAAATAAACAAATAAATAATTAAAATGAATATTTAAAATTACAATAAATAGAATTAAAAACTAGATTTATTAATTATTATGTAGTATATAGCAGTTTAATGGTTTATGTATTTAGGCATTATCAGGTTTAGAAGTTTACTGATTTAACTGTGTATGAATTTAGTGGTTTATAGGTTTTATTTAAGAAAAAAAATAACAAAATATTTTTTTTTATTTTTTGATATTTTCAAAGTCTATAACCTTGGAAAATATAATAATTTTTAAATTTTTTTCAAAAGTGAATGCAATATTTATTTATAATAATCATAATAATTATATATCATATAAATTCAATATAAACAATTTTATTGATAGATATTTTAATAATTATCAAAAAATTAATTAAAAATCTATTATGAATAAGATTAATATTACTTAAAATATAATATCAAAACCTAAAATGATTCAAAAGCAAAGCAAAATATATTACTTAATAATAATTATATGTTTTTAAATTTTTATTCTTTTTATAAGCTTATCTATTTTTTGATGAAAAATAATTGTTATAAATTATTTTTTTAACTCATAATTTATTTTATAATTAATATATATATATAAATAAAAAACTAAACAATCAAAATGAATTTTTTAGATTAAAATGAAAACAAATAAAAATGAGATTTATTAAGTATTTTTTAGGGGATACCTTTTTAAACGATTATCTATATAGGGGTATCGGGATTTTGTAGTTTAGTGATTTAAGTGTTTAGTTATTTAGTGATTTATATGTTTTATTTAAACAATGAAATAATAATAATAAATTATTTTTTTTTGTTTTTTCACATGTTCAAATGTTATACTAATAGATAATCGTTTAAATAATAACAAAAAATATTTATTTTTTGTTTTTTCACATCTTTGAAAATATAATAATTTTAAAATTTGTTTAAAAAGTGAATACAATATTTAGTTATAATAATTATTAAATTTATATATCATATAAATTAAATATAAATATTTTTATTGATAAATATTATACTAATGATCAAAAAAAAATAAATAATCAATTATTAATATAGATATCAATTAATATATAATTACAAAACCTAAAATAATTCAGAAACAAAGTAAAATATATTACTATATAATAATTTATTGTTTTTAATTTTTTTTATAAGTTTATATATTTTTTTTTGTTGAAAAATAATTTATATAAATTATATTTTTCTAACTTATAATTTATTTTGTATTTAATAATTATAAAAAATTAAACATATAAATAATTAAAATGAATATTTAAAATTATAATGAAAAAAATAAAAATGAGATTTATTATTTATTATTTAGGTTATATGTGTTTAAAAGAATTTATCTATTTAGGGTTTTCGAGATTTAAAAGTTATTGATTTAAGTATCTAGGCATTTAATGGTTTATAGCTTTTATCTAAACAATTAAATAACAAAAAATTTATTTTTGATATTTTTTCATACTTAAAAATGTCATAACATTTGAAAATATAATAATTTTAAAATTTTTAAAAATTTGAATATAATATTTAGTAATAATAATTATTATAACTATTTATAATATAAAATAAATATAAACAATTTTATTTATAAATATTATATCAATTATCAAAAAATAAATTAATAAACTATTATTAATATGATAGATATAAATTAAAATATAATTAAATAACCTGAAATGATTGAAAATTAAAGTTAAATTTATTACTAAATAATAATTTTTTTTACTATTTGCATCATTTTATATGCTTATATATTTTTTTGATGAAAAATATATTATTTAAATTGTATTTGTATCACTCATAATTTATTTTGTAATTAATATTTCTATAAATTATTTAAATTATATTTAAGGTTTTCGAGTTTAAAGGTTTAGGTATTTAGGGGTTTCAGTGTTTAGGAGTTTAGAGATTTATGTATTTAGGCATTTAATGGTTTATAAGTTTTATTTAAATAATGATATAATACAAAATTTATTTTTGTTATTTTTTCTTATTTTTGAAGATTATAACCATTGAAAATATAATAATTTTTAAATTTTTTTTATATGTGAAGACAATATTTAGTTATGATAATCTTAATAATTATATATCATGTTAATTCAATATAAACAATTATATTTATAGATATTAAATTAATGATCAAAAAATAAATTAATAAACTATTATTAATAAGATAGATATTTTTTAAAAAATATTTGCAAATCATAAATTTATTCAAAATCAAAATAAATTATAATAATAATTAATAACTTTTTTGATGTTTTGCTTCTTTTTATAAGTTTATATTCTTTGTTATTAATATTAAATTATTTAAATTATATTTGTCTTTTACCAAATTTATTTTTAATTTATAATTATATAAAAATAACTAATAAATAATTAAAATAAATATTTAAAATTATAATGAATACAAATAAAATTGAGATTTAATATTTATTATTCGGCATATACTAGTTTAATGGTTTAAGTATTTAGGTGTTTTGGGTTAAGTGATTTAAGTGTTTAGGACTATAGTGATTTATAGTTTTTATTTAAAGAATGAAAAAATAAAAAATTAAATTTTTTTAATTTTTTTAATTTTTTTAATTTTTTTAATTTTTTTAATTTTTGAAGTTTATAACCTTTGAAAATATAATAATTTTTAATTTTATTTAAATGTTAATATAATATGTAGTTATAATATTCTTAATAATTATATATAATGTAAACTCAATATAAATAATTTTATTAATAGATATTATAATAATGATCAATAAAAAATTAATAAACTATTATTAATAAGTATGATATAAATTAAAATATAATTGCAAAAACTAAAATGATTCAAAATCAAAATAAAATATATTACAAAAAAATAAATTTTTGTTTTAAAATATTGTCTCTTTTTATAAGCATATATATTTTTTTTGATAAAAAATAAATTATTTAAAATAAATCTATCTCACAAATAATTTTTTTTGTAATTAATATTTCTATAAAAATAAACTGATAAATAATTAAAATAACAATTTAAAATTTTACTCAATAAAAATTAAAATGAGATTTATGATTTATTATTAATGTATAACAATTTAATAGTTTAAGTATTTAGAAGTTTTGTCGTTTAAAAGTTTAGAGATTTATGTTTTTAGGCATTTAGTGGTTTATAGGTTTTATTAAATCAATAAAATAACAAAAAAAAATTTGTAATTTTTTCTCATTTTCATAGGTTATAACCTTTGAAAATATAATAATATTTAAAATTTTTTGAAATGTGAATACAATATTTAGTTATTATAATTTTAATAATTATATATCATATAAATTCAATATAAATATTTTATTGATAGATTTTATAATAATGATCAAAAATTAAATTAATAAACTATTAATAATAAGATGGATATTAATTAAAAAATATTTACAAAACACATTGATTCAAAATTAACCTAAAAATAGCACTGGATAATAATTTTTAATTTTTAAATTTTTACGTCTTTTATAAGAATATGTATTTATTTTTGATTAAAAATAAATAATTTAAATTATATTTTTCGCACTCATAATTTGTTTTGTAATAAATAGTTCCATAAAAATAAACTAATAAATAATTAAAATGAATATTAAAAATAATAATAAATAGAAATAAAAATTAGATTTCTTAATTATTAAGTAGCTTATAATGGTTTAATGGTTTATGTATTTAGGCATTACGGGCCTTAGAAGTTTACTGAATTTACTATGTATGCATTTTGTGGTTTATAAAATTTATTTAAAAATTAAAATAACAAAATATTAATTTTTATTATTTTTTTGATATTTTCAAAGGTATAACCTTTGAAAATATAATAATTTTTAATTTTTTTTCAAAAGTGAGTTCAATATTTAGTTATAATAATCATTATATTTATATATCATATAAATTCAATATAAAAAATTTTATTGATAAATATTCTAATAATGATAAAAAAATAAATTAATAATCTATTATTAATAAGATATATATCAATTAAAATATAATAAAAAAAACCTAAAATGATTCAAAAGAAATCAAAATATATTACTATATAATAATTTGTTGTTTTGAGATTTTTTTTTCTTTTAAAAAGTTTATTCATATTTTTTTGATGAAAGTTAATTTTTATAAATTATATTTTTCTAACTCATAATTTATTTTTTAATTTATATTTATATAAAAATAAACAAATAAATAATTAAAATGAATATTTACAATTATAATGAAAAAAAAAATATTGAGATTTAAACATTATTATTTGGGTATACCAGTTTAATTTAAATTTAATCCATCTCACTAATAATTTATTTTGTAATTAATATTTCTATAAAAATAAACTGATAAATAATTAAAATAAAAATTTAAAATTATAATGAATAAAAATTAAAATGAGATTTATGAATTATTATTAATGTATACCAGTTTAATATTTTAAGATTTAGAGGTTTTTTCATTTATGACTTTAGTGTCTTTAGGCATTTAGTGGTTTATAGGTTTTATTTAAACAAAGAAATAACATAAAAATTATTTTTGATATTTTTTCACATATTCAAAGGTTATAACCATTGAAAATATAATAATTTTAAATTTTTAAAAAAATGTGAATACAATATTATGTAATAATAATCATTATAATTATATATATTATAAACTAAATATAAACAATTTTATTGATAGATATGATATCAATTATCAAAAAGTAAATGAATATGTTATTATTAATATGATAGATATAAATTAAAATATAATTTCAAAACCTAAAATTATTCAAAATCCAAGTAAAATTTATTACTAAATAATAATATTTTTTTAGTTTTTTCTTCTTTTTATATGCTTATATTTTTTTTTGATGAAAAATAAATTATTTAAATTATATTTGTATCACTCATAATTTAATTGGTAATTAATATTTTAATAAATTATTTAAATTATATTTAATGTTTAAAAGTTTAAAGGTTTAAGTATTTAGGGGCTTTTGTGTTTAGGAGTTTAGAGGTTTAAGTGTTTAGGCATTTAGTGGTCTATAAGTTTTATTTAAACAATGATATAAAAAAAATTATTTTTATTATTTTTTTATTTTTTGAAGGTTTTAACCTTAGAAAATATAATAATTTTTAAATTTTTGTTAAATGTAAATATAATATTTAGTTATAATAATCTTAATAATTATAAGTCAATTAAATTCAATATAAATAATTACATTGCTAGATATTATGATAATGATCAAAAAAAATTTAATAAACTATTATTAATAAGATAGATATTATTTAAAATATATTTGCTATATCTAAATTTATTCAAAATCAAAGTAAAATATATTACTTAATAATATTTTTTTTTGTTTTGCTTTTTTTATAAGTTTATATTTTTGTTATTATAAATAAATTATTTAAATTAATTTGTCTTACTCATAATTTATTTTGTAATTTATAATTCTATAATAATAAACTAATAAATAATTAAAATAATTATTTTAAATTATAATGAATACAAATATAAATGAGATTTATTATTTATTATTCAGGATATACCGGTTTAATGGTTTAAGTATTTAGGTGTTTTTGGGTTTAGGAGTTCAGTGATTTAAGTGTTTAGACCTTTAGTGATTTAAAGTTATTATCTAAAGAATTAAAAAACAAAAAATTTAATTTTTGAATTTTTTAAATTTTTGAAGGTTGTAACCTTTAAAAATATAATTATTTAGATTTTTTTAAATGTGAATATAATATTTAGTTATAATAATCTTAATAATTATATATAATGTAAACGAAATATAAATAATTTTATTAATAGATATTATAATAGTGATCAATAAATAAATTAATAAACTAGTATTAATAAGAAAGATATAAATTAAAATATAATTGTAAATCTAAAATGATTCAAAATAAAAATAAGATATATTACTAAATAATAATTTCTTATTTTAAAAATTTTGCCTCATTTATAAGCATATATATTTTTTTTGATGAAAAATAAATTATTTAAATTATATCTGTCTAACTAATAATTTATTTTCTAATTAATATTTCTATAAAAATAAATTGAAAAATAATTAAAATGAATATTTAGAATTATAATGAATACTAATAAAAAGAGATTTATTATTTATTATTTAGGGTATACCTATTTAATGGTTTAAGTTTTTTGTGGTTTTGGGGTTAAGGAGTTTATTGCTTTATATGTTTGGACATTTAGGTGTTTATACGTTTTATTTAATCAATGAAATAACAAAAAATTTATTTTTATGGATTTTCGTGATTTTCAAAGGTTATTACCTTTGAAAATATAATAATTATAAATTTTTCTAAAATATAAATGCAATACTTAGTTATAATTATCTTAATTATTATATTTGATGTAAATTTAATTTAAAAAATTTTATTAATATATATTATTTTGATGATCAAAAAATAAATTAATAAACTATTATTAATAAGATAGATATTAATTAAAATATATTTGTAGAACCCAAAATAATTTAAAATCAAAGTAAATTATATTATTAAATAAAATTTTAAATTTTAGAAATATATTTTATTTTTATAAGCTTATATTTTTTTCATAAAAAATAATATATTTAAATTATATGTCTCACACATTATTTATTTTGTAATTAATATTTCTATAAAAATAAACTAAAAATTAATTAAAAAGAATATTTAGAATTATAATGAATACTAATAAAAATGAAATTTATTATTTATTATTTAGGTTATATAGGTTTGATGGTTTAAGTATTTAGGGGGTTTTGGGGTTAAGAAGTCTTGATATTTAAATGATTAGGCATTTAGTGGTTTATAAGTTTTATTTAAATAATAAAATAATAAAAAAATTATTTTTGTGATTTTTTATCATTTTTCAAGGTTGTTATAACCTTTGAAAATATAATAATTTTTAAATTTTTTTCAAATGTAAATATAATATTTAGTTATAATAATCTTAATATTTATAAGACATTTAAATTCAATATAAGTAATTTTATTAATAGATATTATAAAAATGATCAAAAAATAAATTAATAAATTATTATTAAATAGATTGATAGCAATTAAAATTTAAATGCAGAACCTATAATGATTCAAAGTCAAAGTAAAATATATTACTAAATGATAATTTTTTGTTTTTAAATTTATTTCTTTTTATAAGATTATATTTATTTTTTGATTAAATATAAATTATTAAAATTATATTTGTCTCACTCTTTATTTATTTTGCAATTAATATTTCTATAAAAAATAAACTAATAAATAATTAAAATGAATATTTAAAATTTTACTGAATACAAATTAAAATGAGATTTATGATTTATTATATATGGTATACCGGTTTAATCGATTGTTAATTTAGGGGTTTTGTCAAATAGGCGTTTAGCAATTTATGTTTTTAGGCATTTAGTGGTTTATAGTTTATATTTATATAATAAAAATAATTTTTTTTTGATTTATCTGATTTTCAAAGGTTATAACCTTTAAAAATAAATTAATTTTTAAAATTTTTTGGAATGTTAATATCATGTATAATTATATTAATCTTACAAATTATATATCATATACATTCAATATAAACAATTTTATTGATATATAGTATAATAATGATGAAAAATTAAATTAATAAACTATTATTAATAATATAAATATTAATTAAAATATATTTACATAACACAAAATGATTCAAAATCAAATCAAAATATATTACTAAATAATAATATTTAATTTTCTAATATTTCCTTATTTTTATAAGCTTATATTTTTTATTGATTAAAAATAAATTATTTAAACACTATTTGTCTCACTCTAAATTTTTTTTGTAATTAATTTTTCTAAATAATTAAACGATAAATAATTAAAATGAATATTTAAAATTATAATAAATAGAAATAAAAATGAGATTTATTATTTATTAAGTAGTATATAGCTGTTAAAAGGTTTATGTATTTAGGGGTTTCCGGGTCTATGAGATTGCTGATTTAAGTAAGTAAGCATTTAATTATCTATAAGTTTTATTTTTAAAATGAAATAACAAAAAATTTATTTTTATTATATTTTTTGATTTTTTAAGGTTATACCCTTTGAAAATATAATAATTTTTAATTTTTGTTTTCAAAAGTGAATGCAATATTTATTTATAATAATCATAATAATTATATATCATATAAATTCAATATAAACAATTTTATTGATAGATATTCAAATAATTATCAAAAAATTAATTAAAAATCTATTATGAATAAGATTAATATTACTTAAAATATAATATCAAAACCTAAAATGATTCAAAAGAAAGCAAAATATATTACTTAATAATAATTACATGTTTTTAAATTTTTATTCTTTTAATAAGCTTATCTACTTTTTGATGAAAAATAATTGTTATAAATTATATTTTTAACTCATAATTTATTTTATAATTAATATATATATATAAATAAAAAACTAAACAATCAAAATGAATTTTTTAAATTAAAATGAAAACAAATAAAAATCAGATTTATTAATTATTATTTAGGGGATACCTCTTTAAACAATTATCTATATAGGGGTATCGGGATTTTGTAGTTTAGTTATGTAAATGCTTAGGCATTTAGTGGTGTATACGTTTTATTTAAACAATAGAATAACAAATAAAAAATATTTTTTTTATTTTTTCACATTTTCAAAGGTTATAACCTTTGAAAATATAATAATTTTTAAATTTTTTTCAAAAGTGAATACAATATTTAGTTATAATAATCATTATATTTATATATCATATAAATTCAATATAAACTTTTTTATTGATAAATATTCTAATAATGATGAAAAAATAACTTAATAATCTTTTATTAATAGGATGGATATCAATTAAAATATAATTACAAAACCTAAAATGATTCATAAGCAAAGCAAAATATATTACTATATTATAATTTTTTGTTTTGAAATTTTTTTTTCTTTTAAAAAGTTTATCTATAATTTTTTGATGAAAAATAATTTACATAAATTATATTTGTGTAACTCATAAATTATTTTGTAATTAATATTTACATAAAAATAAACAAATAAATACTTAAGATGAATATTTAAAATTATAATTAAAAATAATGAGATTTATTATTTATTATTTAGGCTATACCGGTCTAATTTAAATTAGATCTGTCTTACTAATAATTTATTTTATAATTAATATTTCTATAAAAATAAACTGAAAATTAATTAAAATAAAAATTTAAAATAATACTGAATAAAAATAGAAATGATATTTATGATTTATTATTAATGTATAGTAGTTTAAATGTTTAAGTA
Source organism: Sapria himalayana (assembly GCA_029783825.1). Taxonomy (NCBI): domain Eukaryota; kingdom Viridiplantae; phylum Streptophyta; class Magnoliopsida; order Malpighiales; family Rafflesiaceae; genus Sapria; species Sapria himalayana. The sequence goes on from JAREIK010003485.1 coordinate 539,188, forward strand.
TCTAGAGGTTTTGTCTTTTAGGAGTTTAGCAATTTAGGTTTTTAGGCATTTAGTGGTTTATTAATTTTATTTAATCAATTTTATAACAAAAAAAAATTTGTAATTTTTTGTCATTTTCATAGGTTATAACCTTTGAAAATATAATAATAGTTATAATTTTTTTAAATGTGAATATAATATTTAGTTATAATAATATTAATAATTATATATGATATAAATTCAATATAAATAATTTTATTGATAAATATTATAATAATGATTAAAAATTAAATTAATAAATTATTAATAATAAGATATATATTAATTAAAAGATATTTACAAACCCCAAATTGATTCAAAATTAAAGTAAAATATATTACTGTATAATAATTTTTAATTTTTTAATTTTTACTTATTTTATAAGCGTATATTTTTTTTGATTAAGAATAAATTATTTAAATTATATTTGTCGCACTCATAATTTATTTTGTAATAAAAATTTATATAAAAATAAACTAATAAATAATTAAAATGAATATTTAAAATTATAATAAAGCGAAATAAAAATTCGATTTCTTAATTATTAAGTAGTATATAGCAGTTTAATGGTTTATGTATTTAGGCATTACAGGCTTTAAGAGTTTACTGATTTAACTTTGTATTCATTTAGTTGTTTATAAGTTTTATTTAAAAATTAAAAAAACAAAATATTTATTTTTATTTTTTTTATATTTTCAAGGGTTATAACCCTTGAAAATATAATAATTTTTAAATTTTTTTGAAATGTAAATTTAATATTTAGTTATAATAATCATTATATTTATATATCATATAAATTCAATTAAAATATAATTACAAAACCTATAATGATTCAAAAGAAAAGCAAATTATATTACTATATAATAATTTTTTGTTTTTAATTTTTTTTAAAATAAGTTTATCATATTTTTTTTGATGAAAAATAATTTATATAAATTATATTTGTGTAACTCATAATTTATTTTTTTAATTAATATTTATATAAAAATAAACAAATAAATAATTAAAATGAATATTTAAAATTATAATGAAAAAAAATGAGATTTATTATTTATTATTTAGGGTATACCAGTTTAATTTAAATTTAACTATCTTACTAATAATTTATTTTGTAATTAATATTTCAATAAAAATAAACTGATAAATAATTAAAATAAATATTTAAATTTATACTGAATAAAAATTAAAATGAGATATATGAATTATTATTAATGTATACCAGTTTAATATTTTAAGTATTTAGAGGTTTTGTCGTTTAGGACTTGAGCAATTTATGTTTTTAGGCATTTAGTGGTTTATAGGTTTTGTTTAAACATTAAAATAACAAAAAAATTATTATTTTTGATATTTTAAGTATCTATGAATAATAACATATTGTCAAAGGTTATAACCTTTGACAATATAATAATTTTAAAATTTTTTAAAAATGTGAATACAATATTTAGTAATAATAATCATTATAATTATATATAATATAAACTAAATATAAACAATTTTATTCATAGATATGATATCAATTATCAAAAAATTAATTAATATGTTATTATTATTATAATGGATATAAATTAAAATATAATTCCAAAAACTAAAATTATTCAAAATCCAAGTAAAATTTATTACTAAATAATAATTTTTTTTTTTAGTTTTTGCTTCTTTTTATAAGCTTATATATTTTTTTGATGAAAAATAAATTATTTAAATTATATTTGTATCACTCATAATTTATTTTGTAATTAATAATTTAATAAATTATTTAAATTATATTTAAAGTTTATGAGTTTAAAGGTTTAAGTATTTAGGGGCTTTTGTGTTTAGGAGTTTATATGTTTAAATGTTTAGGCATTTAGTGGTTTATAAGTTTTATTTAAACAATGATATAGCAAAAAATTTATTTATATTATTTTTTCTAATTTTTGAAGTTTATATCCTTTGAAAATATAATACTTTTTAAATTTTTTTCAAATGTAAATATAATATTTATTTATAATAATCTTTATAATTATAATTCATTTAAATTCAATATAAATAATTATATTGCTAGATATTATAATTATTATCAAAAAATAAATTTATAAACTATTATTAATAAAATAGTTATTATTTAAAAAGTATTTGCAAAATCTAAATCTATTCAAATCAAAGTAAAATATATTACTAAATAATAATTTTTTTTTGATATTTTGCTTTTTTTATAAGTTTCAATTTTTGTTATTAAAAATAAATTATTTGAATTATATTTGTCTTACTCATAATTTATTTTGTAGTTAATAATTCTATAATAATAAACTACTAAATAATTAAATGAATATTTAAAATTATAATGAATACAAATAAAATTCAGATTTATTATTTATTCTTCAAAATATACCGGTTTAATGGTTTAAGTATTTTGGTGTTTTTTGGTTTAGGAGTTTAGTGATTTAATTGTTTAGACCTTTAGTGATTTATAGTTTTTTTTTAAGAATGAAAAAACAAAAAATTTAATTTTTTGATTTTTTTTTATTTTTGAAGGTCAACCTTTGACAATATAATAATTTTAATTTTTTTTAAATGTGAATATAATATTTAGTTATAATAATCTTAATAATTATATATAATGTAAACTCGTTATTAATAATTTTATTGATAGATATTATAATAATGATCAATAAATAAATTAATAAACTTGTATTTATAAGAATGATATAAATTAAAATATAACTGTAAAATCTAAAATGATTTAAAATCAAAATAAGATATAATATTAAATAATAATTTTTTATTTTTAAAATTGTTCCTCTTTTTATAAGTATTTATTTTTGATGAAAATTAAATTATTTAAATTATATATGTCGCATTAATAATTTATTTTGCCATTAATATTTCTATAAAAATAATCTGATAAATAATTAAAATGAATATTTAAAATTATAATGAATACCAATAAAACATAGATTTATGATTTATTATTTAGACTACACTAATTTAATGTTTTAAGTATTTATGGGCTTTGGGGTTTAGGAGTTTAGTCATTTTAGTATTTAGTCATTTAGTGGTTTATAGGTTTTATATAAAAAATAAAATAACAAAAAATTAATATTTGTTATTTTTTCTCATTTTTGAATCTTATAATCATTCAAAATATAATAATTTTAAAATTTTTTTTGAAAAGTGAATACAATATGAAGTTATAATAAGCATAATAATTATATATCATATAAATTCAATATAAACTATTTTATTGAAATTTATTATAATAATGTTCATAACAAATTAATAACCAATTATTAATAAGATAAATATTGTTTAAAATTTATTTGCAAAACCTAAAATGACTCAAAATCAAAGTGAAATATTTTACTAAATATTAATTTTAAATTTTTAAATTTTTGTATCCATTTATAAGCCTATATATTTTTTGATGAAAAATAATTATTTAAATTATATTTGTCTCACTAATAATTTATTTTTTAATTTATATTTTTATAAAATTAAACTAATAAATAATTAAAATGTATATTTAAAATTATAATGAATACTAATAAAAATGAGATTTATGATTTATTAGTTAGGGTGTAACTATTTAATTGTTTAAGTTTTTTGTGGTTTTTGGGTTAAGGAGTTTATTGATTTATATGTTTACACATTTTCGTGTTTATAGGTTTTATTTAATCAATGAAATAACAAAAAAAAAATTTTATGAATTTTCGTGATTTTCAAAGGTTATAACCTTTAAAAATATAATAATTTTTTAATAGTTTTAAAATATGAATACAATACTTAGTTATAATAATCTTAATAATTATATTTGTTGTAGATTCAATATAAAAAAATGATTATCCCATAAAAAACAAATTTAAAAATAAATTATTATAATAATCTTAATAATCTTAATAATGATCAAAAAATAAATTAATAAACTATTATTAATAAGATAAATATTAATTAAAATATATTTGCAGAACCTAAAATAATTCAAAATCAAAGTAAATTATATTACTAAATAAAATTTTAAATTTTTGAAATTTTGTTTATTTTTATAAGCTTATTTTTTTTTCATAAAAAACAAATTATTTAAATTATATCTGTCTCACTCATTATTTATTTAGTAATTAATATTTTTATAAAAATAATCTAAAAAATAATTACAATGAATATTTAAAATTATAATGAATACAAATAAAAATGAGATTTATTATTTATTATTTAGGTTATATAGGTTTAATGGTTTAAGTATTTAGAGGGTTTTAGGGTTTAGGAGTCTAGAGATTTAAATATTTAGTTAGTTAGTGGTTTATAAGTTTTATTTAAATAATAAAATAATAAAAAATTATTTTTGTGATTTATTATCATTTTTGAAGGTAATAACCTTTGAAAATATAATAATTTTTAAATTTTTTTCAAATATAAATATAATATTTAGTTATAATAACTTAATAATTATAATTCATTTTAATTGAATATAAGTAATTTTATTGTTCGATATTATTAATATGATCAAATAATAAATTAATAAACAATTATTAATAAGATTGATCCCAATTAAAATATAATTGCAAAACCTATATATAATGATTCAAAATCAAAGTAAAATATATTACTAAATAATATTTTTTTAATTTTAAATTTTTACTTTTTTATATAAGCTTATTTTTTTTGATTAAAAATAAATTATGAAAATTATATTTGTCTCACTCATTATTTATTTTGTGATTGATATTTCTATAAAAAATAAACTAATAAATAATTAAAATGAATATTTAAAATTATAATGAATACAAATTAAAATGAGATTTATGATTTATTATATATGGTATACCGGTTTAATGGTTTGATTATTTAGTGGTTTATAGGTTTTATTTATATAATAAAAATTTAAAATTCTATTTTTTATTTTTTCTGATTTTCAAAGGTTATAACCTTTGAAAATAAAATAATTTTTAAAATTATTTGAAATGTGAATACCATGTATAATTATATTAATCATACTAATTATATATCATATAAATTCAATATAAATAATTTTAATGATAGATATTATAAGAATGATCAAAAATTAAATTAATAAACTATTATTAATAATGTTAATATTAATTAAAATTTATTTACATCACACAAAATGATTCAAAATCAAATCAAAATATATTACTAAATAATTATATTTAATTTTTTAAAATTTCTTTGTTTTTATAAGCTTATATTTTTTTTTATTAAAATAAATTATTTAAATACTATTTGTCTCACTCAAAATTTATTTTGTAATTAAGTTTTCTAAAAAATTAACCTATTAATATTTAAAATTAATATTTAAAATTATAATAAATAGAAATAAAAATGAGATTTATTTTTTATTAAGTAGTATATAGCTGTTAAAAGGTTTATGTATTTAGGGGTTTCAGGATATATTAGCTTTCTGATTTAAGTAAGTAAGCATTTAATGATCTATAGTTTTTATTTAAAAAATGAAATAACAAATATTTATTTTTTTTATTTTTTCACATTTGCAAAGGTTATAACCATTGGAAATATAATAATTTTAAATTTTTTTTCAAAATTTAATATAATATTTAGTTATAATAATCATAATATTTATATACCATATAAATTCAATATAAACATTTTTATTGATAAATAGTCTAATAATGATGAAAAAATAACTTAATAATCTATTATTAATAAGATAGATATCAATTAAAATATATTTACAAAACCTAAAATGATTCAGAAGACAAGCAAAATATAATAATATATAATAATTTTTTGTTTTGAAATTTTTTTTTCTTTTAAAAAGTTTATCTATATTATTTTGATGAAAAATAGTTTATATAAATTATATTTGTGTAACTAATAATTTATTTTGCAATTAATATTTATATAAAAATAAATAAATAAATAATTAAATTTGAATATTTAAAATTAAATTAAAAAAATGAGATTTATTATTTATTATTTAGGATATACCGGTTTAATTTAAATTAGATCTGTCTCACTAATAATTTATTTTGTAATTAATATTTCTAAAAAAACAACTGATAAATAATTAAAATAAAAATTAAAATTATACTAAATAATTATAATAATTTATTTTGTTCATCTCTCAACTCTAGAATTATTGCTAAAGCTCTATACAAAATAATAGGAGCTTTTACTTTATCTATTTTATGTCTTAATATATTTGATGTTTAATCAGTGGGCTATCAAAGGTAATTTGACTAATGTACGCTAACAGACTAAACCAATGTTGTACCCCTATGTGTTCAAATAGCTAGTTGTTGAGGATATTATTTATATCGATTATTGTAATTTCTTCTAAAATATCTCTCATGCACACACTCAAAGCAATTTTTTTAATACATAGTTCACCACTAAAAAAATAACCACTTGTAGCCTATTAGAACAAACTAACCCCAGGGCGGTTTGAGCAGGGCAAGAAGTATGGGCTCTCTTTTAATCAAGAATCAAAAAATTTATTTTATTGGCATGTCTAAGCCCTTTTTTATATCCTCATGATTATTAAAAGTAACATTTCTTTCATTTTATATTAAATGAGTTATGTATACAGGCCCACAATACCCAAAAAGGTGTAAATGAATCATATTGAAACGTATAAAAGGTTTTAATCATTGCTCGAAATATTAGTCTTGCATATTGAAACTTGAGGTCACAAATCAAAGGAAAAAGCCATAGTGATATTTCCAATCCCAAGAATTTTAGCTATAGAAAGTTATAAAGTGTATTACTAGAGCTTTAACTATTTTTAGGGTCATGAATTTTGCTCTCGATGAATGTCCAAAGTTACAATCATTCCTAGTGCGATGACTTTGCAATATAAAGATAAAATCCACAAGCTATGGTCATATCCAATACTGTGACCTAGTATTATAGTGATTAAATATGTATTCATGATCATTCCTAGTGAGATAACAATATGTTCAACAGATAGACAAATTATGGCATATTCTCATCTATAGGATTTTGTGTTCTAGAGACAAAATATGCAATCATAACCATTGCTAATGCTAAAATAAGTTAAAGCAAGAAAGAGCCCGAATCCATTACTAAACCCTTGAGTCATGACTTTGTGTTACATATACAAAAAATAAATTTGTGACATTCCTAAACATTGTGAATTTCAATTTAAATTAAACACTTAGTCATTTGATTATAAAAGTGCAAAACATGAGATTTATGATTTAGGGTTTATGGATTAGGGTTATAGTTTATGGTTTAAGGTTTAGGATTTAAAGTTTATGGTTTATAGTTTTTTTTTTGTTTTTGTTTTCGAAAATACACATTTTATTTATCATTTAGGCACACAACTTACAAGAGACTAAAAAGCTGACTAATTTACCCCAGCCCACCAAATCCTATGCACCTTAATGATTCTATGCATAAAATACATAAAAAAATATAATGCCTAATAATTCCAAGCATACGAATACAACTAAAATCACCTAGCATTCCTGGACTTCAGAGTTGGCATTGAGTCATTATGCACACTGCGTCCTTTCCATTCGGATTTTTCCAAGCCTTTCGGAGGAACCTGAATGATGCACCATATTACAACTATGCAAATATAAGACTGTGCATCTGTGTGACATGCAGCATCAAGCGTTTGCCTATGTCATTGCTATGCAATGGAAGACATGTAAAACTGAATACCCATAAATCCACAAGTCCATATCTACGACACTTTTTCAATTCATTCTCATATCTGAATTCAACATTCTTTTGCTCCAATGATCCTCAAAAACATATCTCTTGGGTTAGAATGCTTTCTCCTTTTGCTCCAAGAAGTGGCTGTATGTTGCACCGACAAAATATCAAAAAATATGCATGCATTGATGTGCATGTTTGATGAGGGCAATCTCATAGTCTAATTATCTACACGTACACCAAGCTAGAATACAAGTAAAATTACAAAATACTATAAAGATCGGTCTTCTGCTCCCGGGAATCTAGCATCACCTAATGTGTATTTACAAAATGCATTAGTGGGCCCCACTTAGAGATACTCATGGGTCCAGTTGCCCCCATTGCATGCTACATAGAGAACAGACAAGATTGTGTGTGTGAGTATGTCATGATCCATCTCTACAAGTAATTGGTGCATACAAAGTCCAAAATACAAATAAGATTACAGACATAAAATACAAGTTTGAATCTTTCGCTCCCGTGTGGCTGGTCTGGACTCTATTGCTTACTGGCCATGCTTGATGATGCTTTAGATTTTTCCGGCTTTCCAATTAATCAAGGATTACCCACTACTCCTGTTGGGTGATGGTTGGGTGGCCCTCTATTCTGCCTGATAGAACTAGTGGGACCCACTCCTAGCTACTCCTGGGTTTACTTCCGACCACTTTGCTCGGTCTCGTCAGTTGTCTAAATGTTATTATCCCAGCTTGCTAATGGGGCCCTCTCCAAGCTGGTGGCCCATACTTCTGGTTCCTTCCAGAACTTGCTGGCCCCTCTAAATGCTACACCAAATAGACAAGAATATGTGCACGTGTGTACTGTGGTCCATCGCTATGTGTGTGTGGTGCAACAGTATCAGGGTTTAAAAGTTTAGTAATTTAAGTATTTAGGTATTTTTGGTTTATTGGTTTTATTTAAATAATTAAATAACAAAAAAATTATTTTATTATTTTTTCTCATTTTCAAGGTTATAACCATTGAAAATATTATAATTTTTATTTTTTTTTCACAAATGTTAATACAATATTTAATTATAATAATCATAAAAATTAAATATCATGTAAATTCAATAAAAATAATTTTATTGATCGATATTATAATAGTGATCATAAAATAGATTAATAAACTATTATTAATATGATAGATATTAATTAAAATATATTTTCAAAACCTAAAACGATTCAAAATCAAAGTAAAATATATTACTGAATAATAATTTTTTATTTTTAAATTTTTGATTCTTTTTATAAGCTTATAAATTTTTTTGATGAATATAAATTATTTAAAATATATTTGTCTCATTCATAAATTTTATTTAGCAATTAATATTAATATAAAAATAAACTAATAAATAATTATAATTAATATTACAATTATAATGAATACAAATAATTATGAGATTAATGTTTAATTATTTAGGGTATACCGGTTTAATGGTTTAAATATTTCGGAGTTTAGGAGTTTAGTGATTTAAGTGTTTAGGCATTTAATAGTTTATATGTTTTATTTAAATAATGAAATAACAAAAAAATTATTTTTCAAATTTTTTATCAATTTTGATGGTTATAACATTTATAAATATAATAATTTTTAAATTTTTTTCAAATGTAAATACAATATTTAGTTATAATAAACTTAATAATTATATATCATGTATGTTAAAAATAAATAATTTTATTTATAGATATTATTAAACTAAATATAAATATAAATATAATAATGATCAAAAATTCAATTAATAAACTATTATTTATTGATAGATATTTATATATTATTTATAAATACTCAAACCATTAAAGATGGTTTAAATGTTTAAGTATTTAAGGGTTTTGGCATTTTGGAGTTTAGAAGTTTAATGATTTAAGCGTTTAGGCATTTAGTAGTTTATAGGTTTTATATAAACAATAAAATAACAAAAAATTTATTTTTGTGATTTTATCTCATTTTCAATGATAATAACGTTTAAAAATATAATATTTTTAAAATTATTTTCAAATGTAAATATAATATTTAGTTATAATAATCTTTATAATTATATATCATGTAAATTCAATATAAACAATTTTATTGATAAATATTCTAATAATGATCAAAAAATAAATTAATAATCTATTATTAATAAGATCAGATATAAATTAAAATATAATTAAAAAACCTAAAATAATTTAGAAGCAAAGTAAAATATATTACTATATAATAATTTTTCGTTTTGAAAATTTTTTTATTTTAAAATTTTTTTATTTTAAAATTTTTTTTTATAATTTTTTGATGAAAAATAATTTATATAAAGTATTTTTGTCTAGCTCAATTTATTTTGTTATTAATATTTATATATAAATAAACAAATAAAAAATTAAAATGAATATTTAAAATTATAAAAAAAATGAGATTTATTATTTATTATTTAGGGATACTATTTTAATTTAAATTAGATCTGTATCACTAATAATTTATTTTGTAATTTATATTTTTATAAAAATAAACTGATAAATAATTAAAATAAAAATTTAAAATTATACTGAATAAAAATTAAATTGAGATTTATGAATTTTTATTAATGTTTACCAATTTAATGGTTTAAGTATTTAGAGGTTTTGTCATTTAGGAGTTTAGCGATTTATGTTTTCAGGCATTTAGTGGTTTATAGGTTTTATTTAAACAATGAAATAACAAAAAAAATATTTTTGATATTTTTTCACATTTTCAAAGGTTATAATCTTTGAAAATATAATAATTTTAAATTTTTTTAAAATGTGAATATAATATTTAGTAATAATAATCATTATAATTATATATAATATAAACTAAATATAATCATTTTTATTGATAGATATGATATCAATTATAAAAAATAAATTAAAATGCTACTATTAATATGATAGATATAAATTAAAATATAATTTCAAAACCTAAAATGATTCAAAAACAATGTAAAATTTATTACTAAATAATAATTTTTATTTTTTAGTTTTTTCTTCATTTATGAGCTTATATATTTTTTTGATGAAAAATAAATTATTTAAATTATATTTGTATCACGCATAATTTATTTTGTAATTAATATTTCAATATATTATTTAAATTATATTTAAGTTTTACGAGTTTAAAGGTTTAAGTATTTAGGGGCTTCAGGGTTTAGGAGTTTAGAGATTTATGTGTTTAGGCATTTAATGGTTTATAAGTTTTATTTAAATAATGATATAACAAAAAATTAATTTTTGTTATTTTTTATCATTTTTGAAGGTTATAACCGTTGAAAATATAACAATTTTTAAATTTTTTTAATATGTGAATACTATATTTATTTAAGATAATCTTAATAATTATATATCATGTAAATTCAATATAAACAATTATATTGATAGATATTATATTAATGATCAAAAAATAAATTAATAAACTATTATAAATAAGAAAGATTTTATTTAAAATATTTTGCAAAGTGTAAATTTATTCAAAATCAAAATAAAATATATTATTAAATAATAATTTTTTTGATGTTTTGCTCCTTTTTATAAGTTTATATTTTTTTATTAAAAGTAAATTTTTTAAATTATATTTGTCTTCCTCATAATTTATTTTTAATTTATAATTCTATAAAAATAAACTAATAAATAATTAAAATGAATATTTAAAATTATAATGAATATAAATAAAAGAGAGATTCATTATTTATTATTCAGGATAAATTAGTTTAAAGGTTTAAGTATTTATGTGTTTTGGGGTTTAGTGATTTAAGTGTTTAGGCCTTTAGGATTTATAGTTTTTATTTAAAGAGTATTTATGTGTTTTGGGGTTTAGTGCTTTAAGTGTTTAGGCCTTTAGTGATTTATAGTTTTTATTTAAATAATTAAAAAATAAAAAATTTAATTTTTTGATTTTTTTTTTAATTTTTGAAAGTTATAACCTTTGAAAATATAATAATTTTTAATTTTATTAAAATTTGAATATAATATTTAGTTATAATAATCTTAATAATTATATATAACGTAAACTCAATATAAATAATTTTATTAATTGATATTATAATAATTATCAATAAAAAATTAATAAACTATTATTAATAAGAAAGATATAAATTAAAATATAATTGCAAAAACTAAAATGATTCAAAATCAAAATAAAATATATTACAAAATAATAAATTTTTGTTTTTAAAATTTTGCCTCTTTTTATAAGCATATATATTTTTTTTGTTAAAAAACAAATTATTTAAAATAGATCTCTATCACTAATAATTTATATTGTAATTAATATTTCTATAAAAATAAACTGATAAATAATTAAAATAAAAATATAAAATTATACATAATAAAAATTAAATTGAGATTTATTATTTTTTATTAATGTACACCTGTTTAATGGTTTAAGTAATTAGTGGTTTTGTCATTTAGGAGTTTAGCAATTTATGTTTGTGGGCATTTAGTGGTTTATAGGTTTTATTTAAACAATAAAATAACAAAAAAAAATTTGTAATTTTTTCTCATTTTCCTAGTTTATAACCTTTTAAAATATAATAATATTTAAAATTTTTACAAATGTGAATACAATATTTAGTTATTTTAATATTAATAAGTACATATCTTATAAATTCAATATAAACAATTTTATTGATAGATAATATAATAATTATCAAAAATAAAATAAATAAACTATTAATAATAAGATAGATATTAATTAAAAAATATTTACAATACCCAAATCGATTCAAGATTAAACTATAATATATTACTATATAATAATTTTAAATTTTTAAATTTTTAAATTTTTAGTTCTTTTATAAGCATATATATATTTTTTGATTAAAAGTAAATTATTTAAATTATATTTGTCGCACTCATAATTTATTTTATAATAAATATTTTATAAAAATAAACTAATAAATATTTAAAATTAGAATAAATAAAATAAAAATTAGATTTATTAATTATTAAGTAGTATTTAGCGGTTTAATGGTTTATGTATTTAGAAGTTTACTGATTTACCTATATATGCATTTAGTGGTTTATATGTTTTATTTAAAAAATAAAATAACAAAAAATTTATTTTTGTTATTTTTTGATATTTTCAAAGGTTATAACCTTTGAAAATATAATAAATTTTAAATTTTTTTCTAAAGTGAATACAAACTTTAGTTATAATAATCAATATATTTATATATCATATAAATTCAATATAAACAATTTTATTGATAAATATACTCATAATATTCAAAAAATAAATTAATAATCTTTTATTAATAAGATAGATATCAATTAAAATATAATTACAAAACCTAAAATGATTCAAAAGCAAAGCAAAATATATTACTATATAATAATTTTTTGTTTTGAATTTTTTTTTCTTTTAAAAAGTTTATGTATATTTTTTTGATGAAAAATAATTTATATAAATTATACTTTTCTAACTCATAATTTATTCTGTAATTAATATATTTATAAAAATAAACAAATAAATAATTAAAATGAATATTTAAAATTATAATGAAAATAAATGAGATTTAATATTTATTATTTAGGGATACAGGTTTAATTTAAATAGGATATTTCTCACTTATAATTTATTTTGTAATTAATATTTCTATAAAAATAAACTGATAAATATTTAAAATAAAAATTTAAAATTATACTGAATAAAATTTAAAATAAGATTTATGATTTATTATTACTGTATACCAATTTAATCGATTAAGTATTTAGAGGTTTTTTCATTTAGGATTTTAGCGATTTATGTTTTTAGGCTTTTAGTGGTTTATACGTTTTATTTAAAAAAATAAAATATAAAAAAAATTTCTATAATTTTTTCTCATTTTCATTGGTCATAACCTTTGAAAATATAATAATAATTAAAATTTTTTGAAATGTTAATAAAATACTTAGTTATAATAATATTTGAAATTATATATCATATAAATTCAATATAAATAATTTTATTGATATATATTAAAATAATGATCAGAATTAAATTTATAAACTATTGATATTAAGATGGATATTAATTAAAAAATAATTACAAAACTCAAATTGATTCAAAATTATAGTAAAATATATTTATGGATAACAATTTTTAATTTTTAAATTTTTATTTTTTTTATAAGCATATATATTTTTTAAATTATATTTGTCTCACTCATAATTTATTTTATAATAAATATTTCAATAAAAATAAACTAATAAATAATTAAAATGAATATTTAAAATAATAATAAATAGAATGAAAAATTAGATTTATTAATTATTAAGTAGTATATAGCGGTTTAATGGTTTATGTATTTTGGCATTACAGGGTTTAGGAGTTTACTGATTTAACTATGCATGCATTTAGTCATTTATAGGTGTTATTTAAAAAAAATATCAAAAAATTTATTTTTTTTATTTTTTGATATTTTCAAAGGTTATAACATTTGAAAATATAATAATTTTTAAATTTTTTTCAAAAGTGAATACAATATTTAGTTATAATAATCATTATATTTATATATCATATAAATTCTATATAAATATTTTTATTAATAAATATTCTAATAATGATCAAAGAATAAATTAATAATCTATTATTAATAAGATAGATATCAATTTAAATATAATTACAAAACCTAAAATGATTCTGAAACAAAGCAAAATATATTACTATATAATAATTTTTGTTTTAAATTTTTTTCCTTTTAAAAAGTTTATCTATATTTTTTGATGAAAAATAATTATATAAATTATATTTATCTAACTCAATTTATTCTATAATTAATAATTATATAAAAATAAACGAATAAATAATTATAATGAATATTTTAAATTATAATGAAAAAAATAATATTGAGATTTATTATATTTTATTTAGGGTATACCAGTTTAAAATGATTATCTATTTAGGGTTTTCGAGATTTAGGAGTTATTGATTTAAGTATTTAGGCATTTTGTGGTTTATAGCATTTATTTAAACAATGATATAAAAAAAAATTATTTTTGTTATTTTTTCAAATTTTCAAAGGTTATAACATTTGAAAATATAATAATTTTAAATCTTTTTTAAAATATGAATAAAATATTTAGTAATAATAATCATTATAATTATATATAATATAAACTAATTATAAATAATTTTTTTGATAGATATGATATCAATTATCAAAAAATAAATTAATAAACTATTATTAATATGATAGATATAAATTAGAATATAATTACAAAACCTAAAATGATTCAAAATCAATGTAAAATTTATTACTAAATAATAATTTTTTGTTTTTAAATTTTTACATATTTTTATAAGATTATATTTTTATTATTAAAAGTAAATTATTAATATTATATTTGTCTAACTAATTATTTATTTTGTAATTAATATTTATATAAAAAATAAACTAATAAATATTTAAAATTAATATTTAAAATTATAATGAATACAAATTAAAATGATATTTATGATTTATTATTGTGGTATATGTAATTTATATTTTGATAATCTCTTTGTATAACCAAATATTTATTTTTTTAATATTTTCAGGTAAGTGCAAGAAAAAAAATATTAAGAAGCCGGGGATGTAGCAGTAGCACAATAACGGAGGTCTCACTGACCGGACAACGGACCAAAATTGGACTAGAGCCTGACCTGTCTCATTATCCGACCCGCTCCGGTTAAATGAACCGAGAAAAATTTTAATATAAAAAATTTTGTAATTTTATTTTCGAGTGGCTGTTTTGGGACCCATTGAACTGTTCATCGTCTCTATCTCTTTTCTATGTGCGATTAATCGTGACTATTATGTGTGCTGCATACTGTAAGACATTTCTATTGCATTAATCTGTAACGCAAAATCATTTTCCAGTGGATTTAGTTAGTCATACTAAGCGACTAGCAAACAACATTATTTTTGGTGTTTATTTTTCGTTTTTGATTCTATCATGGATGGTTGCTGAATTGGGATATATATATTGCTTTTTTTCTGTCATTTCTGTGTTTCTGTATCTCAATTTCACTACCGTGAAAGCACAATTGCCCAACAATTATATATGTTATACCAGTTTAATAGATCGATCATTTAGGGGTTTTGTCTTTAGGAGTTTAGAAATTTATGTTTTTAGCCATTTAGTGGTATATAGGTTTTATTTATATAATAGTAATAATATTTTTTTTTTGATTTTTTTAGATTTTCAAAGCTTATAACATTTAAAAATAAAATAATTTTTAAAATCTTTTGAAGTGTGAATACCATGTATAATTATATTAATCTTACTAATTATATATCAGATATATTCAATATAGATAATTTTATTAATAGATATATAAAAATGATCAAAAATTAATTTAATAAAATATTATTAATAATATAAATATTAATTAAAATATATTTACATAACACAAGATGATTCAAAATCAAATAAAAATATATTACTAATTAATAATATTTAATTTTTAAATTTTTCCATCTTTTTATAAGCTTATATATTTTTTATGATTAAAAATAAATTATTTAAATAATATCTGGCTCACTCGAAATTTATTTTGTAATTAATATTTCTAAAAAATTAAAATATAAATATTTAAAATGAATATTTAAAATTATAATAAATAGAAATAAAAATGAGATTTAATTTTTATTAAGTAGTATACAGCTGTTATAAGGTTTATGTATTTAGGGGTTTCGGGTTTTATGAGCAACTGATTTAGTAAGTAAATATTTAGTGGTCTATAGGTTTTATTTAAAAAAGAAATAACAAAAAATTTATTTTTTGTATTCTTTCTCATTTTTTAAGATTATAACCTTTAAAAATATAATAATTTTTAAATTTTTTTTCAAAAGTGAATACAATATTTAATTATAATAATCATTATAATTATATATTATATAAATTCAATATAAATAATTTTATTGATATATATTCTAATAATTATCACAAAATAAATTAAAAATCTTTTATGAATAAGATTGATAGTACTTAAAATATAATATCAAAACATAAAGTGATTCAAAAGCAAAGCAAAATATATTACTTATTAATAATTATTTGTTTTTAAATTTTTATTCTTTTTATAAGCTTATCTATTTTTTGATGAAAACTAATTTTTATAAATTATATTTTTAACTCAATTTATTTTATAATTAATATATATATATATAAATAAAAAAAATAACAATCAAAATGAATTTTTTTAATTATATTGAAAACAAATAAAAATGAGATTTATTAATTATTATTTATGGTATACCGGTTTAAAGGATTATTTATATAGGGGTATCGTATCGGGACTTTTAGTTTAGTTATTTAAGTGTTTAAGCATTTAGTGATTTATAGGTTTTATTTAAACAATGAAATAACAAAAAAAATATTTTTTTTTATTTTTTCACATGTTCAAAGGTTATAATCTTTGAAAATATAAAAATTTTAAAACTTTTTTCAAAAGTGAATACAATATTTAGTTATAATATTATTAAATTTATATATCATATAAATTCAATATAAACATTTTTATTGATAAATATTTTAATAATGATCAAAAATATATTAATAATCTATTATTAATAAGTTAGATATCAATTAAATATAATTACAAAACCTAAAATGATTCAAAAACAAAGCAAATATATTAATATATAATATTTTTTGTTTTTAATTTTTTTTTCTTTTATTAAGTTTATCTATATTTTTTTTGTTGAAAAATAATTTATATAAATTATATTTTTATAACTTATAATTTATTTTGTAATTAATATTTATATAAAAATAAACAAATAAATAATTAAAATGAATATTTAAAAGTATAATGAAAAAAATAAAAATGAGATTTAATTATTTATTATTTAGGATAACCTGTTTAGAAAATTGATCTATTTAGGGTTTTCGAGATTGGAGAAGTATCTGATTTAAGTATTTAGGCATTTAATGGTTTATAGGTTTTATTCAAACAATTAAATAACAAAAAACTTCTTTTTGATATTTTTTCAAATTTTCACAGGTTATAACATTTGAAAATATAATAATTTAAAATTTTTCAAAATGGTGCATCCAATATTTAGTAATAATAATATTATAACTAGATAATATAACCTGATATAAACAATTTTATGGATAGCCATTATATCAATTATCAAAAAACTAATTAATAATCTATGCATTTAATATGATAGATTGTAAATTAAACATAATTAAACCCTAAATGATTCAACATACAGTACCATTTATTACCTAAATAATAAGTTGTTTTAAGTTTTTGCATTCATTTATAAGCCTCGTATATTTATTTGATTGAAAAACATTTTTAAATTATATTGTATCACTCATAATTTATTTTGTAATTAAATTTCTATAAATTATTTAAATATATTTAAGGTTTACGGGTTAAAGGTTTAAGTATTTATGGGCTTTGGGGGTTAGGAGTTAGATATTTATGTATTTAGACATTTAACGGTTTATAAGTTTAATTTAAACAATTATATAAAAAAATTTATTTTGTTATTTTTTCTCATTTTTGAAGGTTCTAAACTTTGAAAATATAACAATTTTTAAATTTTTTGATATGTGAATTACTATATTTAGTTATGATAATCTTAATAATTATATATCATGTGAATTCAATATAAAATTATATTGAAATATATTATATTAATGATCAAAAATAAATAATAAACTATTATTAATAAGATTGAATTATTTTAAATATATTGGCAAAACATAAATTTATCCAAAATCAATGTAAAATATATTATAAAATAATACATTCTTTGATGTTTTGATTCTTTTAAGATTATTTTTGTTAATAAAA
>JAREIK010003486.1:0-46615 GCA_029783825.1 Sapria himalayana
TGTTTTCAACCCCTTCCACCTTAGCCCTAGGGTCCATGCATGCTGCGAGGCAATAAAGAGATGGAATGGTGGACCAGTACTTCAGGTACTTGGTCTCCATCTCTGCAACCATAAGGCTGAGCATCGGGTCCGCTCGATACATCCTAAACAGCTACTAATGTTGCATATGCAACGGAGTGCAATGCAAGTGGTGGGCGTATAACCGATGAACACATGTTCGTCGTGTCATAAAATTTCTTCAGGAATTTCATAATGAAATTCCTGAAGCCCATGTGTCGTCAATAATAAGTTCGCCACTCTTACTATGACGTAGTCGGATATCACGTGTTCGTATCCAACACATGATTCCCATCAGGTACGGTAATTCCAACGATGTCTCACATCAGATTGGAATTTCTTCTTCTTAAGATTCGCAGACAAACAGAGATTACCAAACTATTGTAGTCTGCGAGGAGTGCGAATATACTTGAGTGCATTGCGTATATTTTCCAACGCGGGGAACACACCTTCATACCCGCTTGAACTATAAGTTAATAACATGACACATGCATCTGACATGAAATATCTCTCCTAAAGGTGCGTCTCTAAATTTCCTAACAAACATGATCGCTACTCCATTATTCGCAGCATTATCGAAAGTGACACTAAAAATTTTATTTTGAATTTTATATTCCCTAAATATTTTCATCATACAGTCAAAAATGGCGGCCATCATGAGGATGAAGAAGCTCGTGAATCCTAATATTTTTTTTATTTATGTTCCAGTTTGAATCGACCATAATGACTCGTGATACATGCATAAGAGAATCATCGTGACATGTCCATATCGGACATCACGGACACCACTCACTAAATGCCAAAAATTCATTATATTTTTTGTTTTTCTAACTTATATATCTTTAGTATGTCACTCCTAGATGTGGACCTAGAATCCTACGATAGGATGGCTGAAAATAAGTCTGCATGATGCGGACTACCCTCGGATCTTCCGAAAATCTGATCGGAAGACCCATCAATGTGATGAGCCTGGCCATGCCGTCCCTACCCAACTCGCTGGAGTATACGAAGGGAGTAACTTTGAGACTGAACTCGATCCAGTCTCAAAAAATGTAGTGCCAAGTTGGGTTTTGCCTAGGATCTAACGATCCATGTTTTTTGGAGCATTTTCAGAATGCCTCTTTAGGTGCCCAGTCCCACATGTACTCTTGCATGTTAAAAGTCGCATACAATATTTGCACTGTGCCATTTTCATGTTCCTCACCCCTAACATCTAATTGTGTTTTATGATTTTAAAATGTGTCCAAACTACAGAAGTCCTCCTAGTTTTTTGTTTTTTAGAACTTTGGCTGACATGACAGGAGAAACCAAAGTTTCAGGAGCCACGGACAGTTGTGTAACACTAACATTTTCATTTTCCAAATTTAAATATGTGTTAGGTGAATTCGTCATTTTTTTTTCGTACGTTTTTCTAGAGAGAGAAGATTTAGAGAGAGAAAATAAAACAAAAAGTAAATTATATTACCCGGTAAAAGCAAAGAGGTCTCTCACGTGAAAGATGCACCGAAGCCCGCAGGAAGCTTTGAAGTTCAAAACTCAAGTTGAGTTTCACGAAAATTCAAGCCGAAATCAATAAAACGAGGGCCCGAACGAGAAAGCACGGTTTATGTGAGAGAGAGAAAAAATTGAGAGGATTAATGTTTTTGAAAAACATAAATTCTATAGGGAGGGGGGTAGATTATATAGCCTAAAAAAGTTTTTTTTTTTAAAAAATAAATTTTTTATTATTTTTTTGAATTTTTTTTTATATATTTAATGGGCAGAATCACGGGGACCGTCGGATTCTGCCCCCTAGCCATTTCGTCGAATCCAACGGCTGAAAATCGATCTAAGTTTGAAAAATTTTTTTTTCCGTTATATTTTTCGTTTTTCTCGGTTTTCGGCGGAAAACCGCGGGTTCGGGTCTGTTGGACCCGACCCGCGGTCTTTTTTCCGGGGGGGCCCTGGTGGTTCCATTCGACTTCGAGACTCGAGTGATCCGGAGTCCGTGACCGGTCACGGTCGAAGAGTCATGAGTCACGCGGTCACGCCACGGCACGCGTGGCACTGGCGGCGTGCCACGCGTGCCTGCGGGACCACCGGGATGGACCCGTGCCGGCGTGCCATGCCTAGGCACGAGCCGTGCGGGCCAGGCACGGCACGGCTCGTGCCGTGCACGGCACGTTTAGTGCCTTGCTTCGCCCGGGCACGGCACGGGCCCGGGCACGGTTTTTTAACGTGCCGGGCCGGCCCAGGCACGGCCGAACCGTTCCGTGCCTCGTGCCGGGCGGCCGGCCCGGCCCGTTTGACACCTCTATTTTTCTTATTCTAATTATTCTTTTTATTTTTTTTATTCTTATTAGTATTCTTATTCTTCATATTCTACTTATTTTACATATTCATGTTTTTTTAATTTCATTATTCTTATTATTATTATTATATTTTTTATTCATTTATACTCATTATTCTTTTTATTCATCTTTTATTTTTATTCTTCTTATTATTCTATTATTCATTTTGTTTTTATTTTTAATATCCAATTTATTCTAGATATTCTTCTAATTATTTGTATTCTTCTTATTTTCTTATTATTATTATTATTATTATAGTTATTCTTCTTATTCTTCTTATTCTTCTATTCTTCTTATTTTCTTAATCTTCTTTTTTCTTATTCATCGTTTCTTCCCGTCTTCTTATTCTTCATGTTCTTATTATTTTTCTTATTCTTTTTATTCTTCTTATTATTTAATTTACTATTATTCTTCATATTATTTATATTCTTCTTATTCTTTTATTCTTTTTATCTTTTTATTCATATTATTATTGTTAAACTTCATATTCTTTTTATACTTCTTATTTTTTTTTATTCTAAATTTTATTCTTCTGTTTAATTTTATTCTGTTTATTCTTATTAATTTCTTTATTCTTATTAATTTCTTTATTCTTCTTTTTCGTATTATTTTTTTTATTTTACTAATTATTATTCTTCTTTCTTTTCTTTTTTTTCTTCGTTTCTTCTTTTTCTTCCTTTTCTTTTCTTCTTCTTATTTTTCTAATTCTTCTTATCCTTTTATTCTTCTTAGTGTTCTTATTATTCTGATTATTCATTTTTTATTATTCTTCGTATTCTTCTTTTTTTAATTTTCTTTTTATTCTTATTCTTTTTATTTTTCCTTATTTTTCTTATTTTTCTTATTTTATTACATATTTTATTATTCTTATTCTTCTTATAGGTCTTATTTATCTTCTTTATCTAATTCTTCATAGTCTCATATTCTTCTTAAAATTCTTATTCTTCTTATTATTCATATTCTTCATAATCTTCCTATTCTTCATTTCCTTTTAATCTAATTTTTTTATTAATCTTATTATTCTTGTTATTCTTTTTATTCTTTTTATTATTTTTATTCTTCTTATTCATCTTATTCTAATTAATCTTCTTATACTTCTTTTCAAGGTAATATTATTATTATTATTATTCATTTATTTCTTCTCATTTTTCTCATTCTTGCTATTCTAACTGTTTCTTCTAATTTTTTTATTCTTAATATCCTTCTTGATTTTATTATTCTACTTATGACTTTTATTATTCATATTCTAGTTTTAATTTTCTTACACATCTAATTCTTAGTATTCTTATTATTTTTTTTATTCTTGTTTTTATTCTTGTTTTTATTATTATTCTTCTTATTATTCTTATTCTTCAAATTTTTAAATGAATTTGTTGTATTTCTATTCTTGTTCTTATCCTACTTATCATTATTTTACTTCTTATCTACTTATTCTTCTTATTCTTCTTATTCATCTTATTCATCTTATTCATCTTATTTTTCTATATATTCTTATTCTATTTCTTCTACTTATTTTTATAATTATTGTTATTCTTTTTATTCTTCTTATTCTACCTATTATTCATTGTCTTATTATTCTACTTATTCATATTATTCTTATATTCTTATTATTATTCTTATTTTTCTAATTCTTTTATAATTCATATTCTTTTTATTCTTTTTATTCTACTTATTCTTCTGATTCATCTTATTATTATTCTACTTATTATTCATATTCTTCTTAATCTTTTTATACTTCTTTATCTTATTATTCTTTTATTTTATTTTTTTTGTTTTTATTATTCATATTCTTGTTTATTCTTCTTATACTATTTCTTCTTATTCTTCTTATTCTTCTTATTTTACTTATTATTGATATTCTTATTATTTTTCTTAATCTATTATTCTTATTATTCTTCTTATTTCTTATGCTTCTAATCTTTTATTCTTCATATTATTCTTATTTTTCTTATTCTTATTTTTCAATTTATTTTTTGTATTCTTCTATTTTTTTATTCTTAGTCATCTTATTTTTCTTTTTCTTCGTATTATTCTTTTTCTTCGTATTCTTTTTTTCTTCTTATTCTTCTTATTCTTCATATTATAATTATTATTTTTTTATTCTTATTATTCTTATTCTTTTTATTTTTCTTATTTTTCTTATTCTTATTTTATTTTTCTTCTTATTCTTTTAATTGATTTTATCCTTTTATTCTTCTTTTTATTTTTATTCTTCTTTTCAATTTAATCTTCTTATTCTACATATTCTTGTTGTTCTTATTATTCTTTTTATTCTAGTTATTATTTTTTTCTTCTTTTTTACTTATTCTATATTTTCTTCATTTTCTTCATCTTCTTCATACTCTTCTTATTCTTAATTTTATTTTTTATTCTTCTTATTATTCTTATTCTTCTTATTATTCTTTTTTTTTTTATTTTTCTTATTTTTTTATTCTTCATATTCCTTTTATTATTCTTATTCATCTTATTCTTCTTATTCTTCTCATTCTTCTTATTCTTGTTATTCTTCTTATTCTTCTTATTTTTTTGTTTTTCTTTTACTTCTAATTCTCCTTATTCTTCTTAGCTATCTTATTTTTCTTTTTTTATTCATCTTATTCTATTTAATCTTCTAATTCATTTAATTCTTGTTATTATTCTTATTTTTATTATTATTCTTATTTTTCTTATTCTTCTTATTCTTCTTATTTTTCTTATTCTTCTTATTCTTCTATTCTTCTTATCTTATTGTTCTTCATATTCTTCTTATACTTCTTATTCTTTTTATTATTCTTATTATTCATATTCTTCTTATTATTTTTATTCTTAATTTTGCTCTTATTCCTCTTATTCTTTTTATTCTTTTTATTCTTCTCAGTAGTCTTATTCTTCTAATTCTTCTTATTATTTTTATTCTTCTTATTCATCTCATTTTTCTCATTCTTTGATTCTTCATCTTCTAGCTATTTTTCTTATTCTTTTTATTCATCTTATTCTTTTTATCCTTCTTATCCTTCTTATTCTTCTTATTCTTTTTATACTTCTTTTTATTTTTATTCTTATTATTCTACTTATTAATTTTATTCTACTAATTTTTCTTATTCTACTTATTTTTCTATTATATTTATTCTTCATATTCTACTTATTAGTAAAATTCTTTTTATTCTTCTTATTCTTTTTATTCATCTTATTTTTGTCATAATTTTAATTTTCTTATTCTTCTTTTTCTTGTTATCCTTATTATTTTTATTCTTATTTTTGTTTTTATTCTTCATATTCTTATTATTCTTATTATTCTTCTAATTATTCTATTCTTCTTAGTTATCCTATTCTTCTTTTTCTTCTTAGTATTTATATTCGTCTTATTCTTTTATTGTACTTATTTTTCTCATTCTTTTTTTTCTTTGATTCTTCTTATTCTTTTTATTCTTCCTTTTCTTTTAATTCTTCTTATTATTCTTATTTTCTTTCTTTTTTTTTTTCTTCTTATTCAAACTTTTTTTAAAAGTTTATTTTATTATTAAGGACCCTCTCTTTTAGCGGAGAAATAACAATTTTACAAACTACTTACTTTCTACCCATTATCCTTTGCACCCTCACATTAGCCCTCCTATAAACCCCTTTCGAATTGACAATTAAACAATCAACTAAGTTCTCCTTACAAATGTTTCTCTATATGTTCTGCTTGCTCATGTTATTGATGTAGCACACTTTTAATGAATTCCATGCTTTCATTACTTTTCTCCTTAAAGCCTCTTGTGCGACACTTCATGTTATGTACTTTCCTTGCTACTGAAAGGCAGAAATCAGGAGTCAGTAGCAAGCTACCTCCTCTTCTTCTCATCTTTGCCTGATTCACCCTCTGGATCCATAAGCAGCAGCAGGAATTTTCCTTCTAGCTCCCTTTGACCTCCTTCTTTTCCTTTTGCCCTTTTCTTCTTCTCCATGTAATCTCTTCTCAGCACCTATCTATTTCAAGTGAAGACTATGCATAACATGCCTGTCATATCTTGTTGCATCTATGCAAAACTCAGCAAACCATGCCTTACAATTTATGCTCTAGATTCCTAACCATTTCCCCTTTCTCTTAACCATTAACACCTCATCTATCAAGCAGAAAAAACAAATAGGAATGAGCAATGAAGCCAGCGGTCTCCTCTTCTCCTAGACCTTGTCTTGAATCAAGCTTCTCCCTTTTTCCCTTCTCCTTTTCTACATGTAGCCTCCTCGCTTGCCCATGACTATCACTTGTTCTCCTGTTCATGCCCTTAGATGCTCCACAGAAAAAGCAAGCATTATTTCTACATTCCTCTGATTAACAATGTAGTCTCTTCTTTACTCACCTCTGCTTCAATTGAAGACTCTACTCCACCTGCTTATCCTTTTCTGCTACTGATATGCATCACTCAACAAACCATGCCATGCCATTTATGCTCCAGAATCTTACCCACCCTTCCCCTTCTTTCATCTTTAACATAATTGCAAATAGACAAAATGGCAAGGCATGGGTAAGACATGCAGTCAGCAGGCGCCTCTTCTTCTGGACTTGCCTTTGGTTGCTCCACTTAAAATTCCCACCTCTCTCTTCTCCCCTTTAACCTAAAACTTAAACAAAATAACCTAGCAATATTTATATTCTCTACCCATTTTACCTTTAGACCCTTCCCTTACAGACTCCCATAAATCAAGCAGACAATTAACCTAGTAATCATAACATAACATATAGCAAGCTTGACAAAACAACTCCGACTTTCTATTGTTAACGCCTTCTCCATATTTTTTATCAAGTGAAGCTTCTTTAGCCCTTTTTTCTCTGCTTTATGTAATTGAGCCAGATTTCTTCTTCCTATCCAGTCTTTCTAATTCTGCCAGTCTTGGATAGGCTTCTACCTGCACCAAACTATATATAGCACACTAGCAGGCCTCTACCCATTGGCAGGAGAAGCCCACTGAGTCGATTCTGGAAAGCCTGCATGATCATTCCCCCCAAACTTGCATAATATTACCCATAAACCCACATACAGCTAACATAAAAACCACCAAAAACATAAATTGCAAATTACAAAACCAAAAAAGTATAACCAATCTATAATTGCCCCCTTCCCTAGATGAACATCCCACAAGACTAGGATGTTATGTGCATGTTTCCTCATTCTCACCCATTTTTTTTATCTTCTCTCACATATGGGCAACCTAGCATATATAAATGTACTAGGCACTTTATCCTATCAAGGATTTATTTTGCATTATACTTTCTATTCCCCCTTTTATATCCCTCTTTTGCTAATTTATCCATCACTGAATTTGCCTCCCTATAAATATGTTCGATGCTGCAATCTAAGTCCTTCAACAGCTTTCTAATTCTTATTACTTTCTCATATTTCCACATATCAAGTTTACTTGTGGCTGATCCCACCAATAAAGTAGAATCTACTTGAATTTGAATTTTTGACATGTTATATTTTTTACAAATAGAAGTACATTTTGTAATGCCAAAATTTATGCATGCAATGCTGAGTTTGCCTTATCTCTCATCATAAAGGCTTTAATAATTCTACCTTCTTCCTCCCTCAACACTCCACCTCCTCTTGCAATATCTATATCCCTATTGAAGCTACCATCTGTGTTAAGCACTATTGTGCCCTATGGTTGTTTTTTCCATGAAACTATTTTGCTACCCTGTGTTATGGACTTTTTATTTTTATACCCCATAACTTTTCCATACCAAGTTCTATTTCACATTTCCTAAATTTAACTAGGTACGCACCCAATAAGCTTTTACATTCCTTCATAATTTCTACCAATATATTTTTAGAATTCATTGGAACTCCCTCAAATCTACTTTGTTTCTTGCTTTCCATATATTCTAGATTGCTATGTGCAGGATATTGTTCTTGATCAACTTTTGCACGTTGTTCATTTTACTTTCCCTACTCCATTTTAAAAAAATATCTTTTAACTTGGCTTCCTTATTTCTAATATAAACCTTCTTTTCCAGGGTTCTCCATGCTTCTGATGCTATTTTTTCTGTGGATAACAAATGATCTATGCTTTCAACAGCTGATCCACAACATTCACATCTCAAGGCCATTGATATACCTTTACCCTGTAACCTCTCGTTTATTGGCAAGGCTTTGTTCAATGTCTTCCACATAAAGATTTTAATCTTTTGCACATTATCCCCTTCCCATGCCCATTTATATATTGATTGTATTTGTCTTTTATTTCTCACTATATCTTTTGTTCTTTTAAGAGTGAATTCCCCTGGCAAATTTAGTATCCATTTCCAACCACTCATATTAAGTTTCGAGTGAGTCTCTACTATATTTCTCTATTTTAACATCTGTTTCCATGTTTTTGATGCTTTTTCCAAGTTTTTAAAATTATTATATCCTAGGCCATATTTACCTCTCATGAATTCTGCCCAGATACTCATACTTTCTTTGAGTCCACCAGTTTTTACATGCCCAGACATTAGACATGTCCTTTAAACTAGTGAGATCTAATCCTGCCTATTCTTTAGTGTAACACACATTCTCTCATTTTTTCCAATGGTGCTTAGGCTTTCCATTTCTCTTTCCCCATAAAAAATTTGACATCTCCATTTTTAACTTTTTAATAATCATTTTTGGTGGATGGATCACCATTAGAGTGTGTGCTAGTGAGCTTTGTAGTACATGGGCTATCATTGTTACTATCCCAACCATATTCAACAGGTCCTCTTTCCATCCTACAATCTTTACTTTCATTTTTCCACCAACAAATCTAAGTACCTTTCCTTTATCTAACCTTCAAATATTGGGCATCCAAGATAGTTTAGTGCACCTATCTTTTGCATGAATCCTGTGACTCTTTTAATTTCTTGGGATAATTTTTCTGGTGCTCTTGCTTTTATTAAAACTTGACATTTTCCTTTATTTAGTATCTACCCTGTTTCTTTTTCTAATGTTTGGAATAGTTCCATCATATTCCTCATAGAACCTTTACTTGTATTTGTAAAAATTATTACATCATCCATATATGCTAAGCACCCCACTATTGGTGGGTTACTTGGCTATTTAAATATTAATATTTTCTCCATACTCATTATATTTTTAACATTCTAAATAGATGTTTAACAATAAGGGTGAGATAGGATCCCTTGCCTTAAACCTCTTATAAATTTAAATTATCTCTCTGCCCTTCCCATTTGTTAGGATTTTAACCCATACACTTGATATACATCTCTATATATCAAATCTATCTAGATTTTCGAAAACCCCATTTTTCTTATTACATCACATAGAATATCTCATTCTACTCTATCAAAGCCATTAGAAAGATATAACTTTATCACCAAAATGTCCTCTCACTTTAATTCCTAAATCTCTCATCATTTCAGAGGCTAAACTTATGTTTTCCAGCAATAGCCTATTTTTTACTAAATTCCATTTGTTCAGGCAAGATTATGTTTGGTAATACCTCGCTTAATCTAATTTGAAGTATCTTTGCCAAAATGTTATAAATTGAATTACATAAACTAATAGGCCTGTAATCCTCAGATTTTTGTGGATTTTCCTTCTTTGGAATTAACACAATCAAAGAGTTGGCCCAACTTTTTGTTAATTATGCACCTGCAAAAGTCCTTGATATTATTGTGACTAGCTCCTTTTTGATAATATTCCAACAAATATTAAAGAAACAATTATTCTATTCATATGGGCCTGCAGCTCTATCTTTATCAATTTTGAAAATATCTGCTTTTATCTCTTTGTCATACGGGTCCCTATCCAACATTTTATTATCCTTTTCAGATACTTTGCTTTTAATGGCTTGCATTAGGGAACCTCCCTTTTCGCTTGTAGCGCCACATATATGACTTATAAAAAAATTCTTAAAACTATTTTTGATCACCTCCTCCGTATCTACCCATTCCCCTTTCTCATTTTAAGGCATTTAATCATCTACTTTTGATTTCTAACTTTAGCCATTGCATGGAAGAACTTAGTCTTTTTATCTCCTTCTATCCATTTTATTTTTCCCTATGTTTCTAGAAGTCTTCCTCCATTTGTAACATGAGTCTTAACTTAGCTTCAGCTTTACTTAATTCTTTTTTAATCTCGTCCTTTTCATTATTTTCAAATTCTATCTCCCATTTCTCTATATTTTTCTCCACCTCCTGGTTCTTCTTACTTATGTCTCCAAATACATCTTTATTCCATTTTCAAAAAATAACCTTAAGTCTGTACATTTTTATGCACATTATCTGTAATAGGTTGCCTGAGACAGGTAGCGACCATGTGTCTGCGACCACCTTGAGAAATCCTTTGTGTAAACTCCACATGTTATGAAATGGAAAATGTCCCTTTCTCATAACACTTATTTGATTAGTCAAGAGAAGAGGGTTATGATCTGAACAGGTTCTGTTCATTTGTCTAACTCCTATGTCTCCAAAATTAGCTATCCATTTTGTATTATACAAGACCCTGTCTAGGCCTAGTAAATTTTACCCTCTACTTTTGCTATTTCCTTCATTTCTTGCCATAATAATATCCTATCTACTTTAGAATTCTTAGCATATATCACTAAGATTATCACCTCAGAATGACTGCTCATATTGATGCTTATAATTTGCTCTGAGTCCTTTATAATATTAATAATAATATTTTTATCTCACAATGACCATATTGTATTATTAATGTTTGCGTGGGTGTGCTCCATCCCCAACAAATATTTATATTTATCCACTTTCTTTTTTTCCACCAATGGTTCCACTATTGCAAGTATTTTTATTTTATGAATCCGTATTAATTTTATAGTTCTATTTACCAATGGAGTAATAGCTATTCATTTTATATTCCAAAATAGATAACAAACCATATATAACTATCTTTTGTTTGAGATCTAGTAATACATTTCAAATCGTAAATTTTATTCAAGTGTTTTTTTCTATTTCTAGTAGTTTTAATGGAGCTAACTTTCTCCACCTTTCCTAGAGGAAAATGTTTACCTAGATACAATCCCATTAGTTTGATGTCCTCCAACGCATTTTCCCTCATGTAAGCCCTCCCCTTAATTTTCCACATAAATAAGTAATCCTGCGACTTATTTGGAGTAAATGCAACTACTTCCCTATAATTAAAAATTATTGGGCAGCTCTTCCTATCTGATTCATATTCATCTAGGAGGTCATCCTTCGACCAATTATATTCTTCTATTAATTTTTTTATTTTATTTCTATTTATTCTTCTTTTTTCATTCATTTTATTTATACATTTTCCCTACACTACTTCCTCACTAACGTGCTGAGTTAGGGGTAGATTTTGGCCACACCCTTCCTTAGTTACCTCTGCTCCCTCTAGCATTTAACCTAACTCTTTTTTTTTCTATTTGTTGCTGCATCTTATCCTTCAATACCATTTCTATCTTGATTTGACTTAGGTATTCAGCATCCTACACCAAAATCCCTTCTACCTGAACCTCCTCATTTCTACATTCATTATTTTGAAGTTTCTTAACCCATTTTTTATCATTTTTTCCCCTTAAATCCTTTATGTGCCTCTCATTTATACTTATTGAACCCAACATACAATTTACCATATAATGTCCCATTTTCTTACTGTTATTACAATAAGTTTGTGTATCTTCTGTAGTGATGTTTTGCCAAAAGCCCTCTCTTTCATTCTTACCTATCCACAGCCTGTGTGGTATAGGTTTCTAGAAGTTAATCTCCACACATATTATTACCACACTTGGCCAAGTCATTTAGGCTGTAGCTTCATCCATTATAATAGGAGTACCCAAACATTGAGCCAAGGAGAAGAGAGCATATTTATTAAAAAACTATAATGGCAGATTATTGAAAGAAATCCAAACTAGTGTAATAGTCGATTCCATCGATGGAGAGAAGTATGGAGTCCACTTGAAGATGCGCATAGGGTATCCAAAGATAACCATTGCTTGCGAAGCCATATTGTATTTAAATCTTCTTAAACCGAGAGTTGTAGAAAAAGATGTTTTGCATCAAAAATCATCATTTTAACCACTGCCTTAAGTTTTAACCTTGTAATGAACTCTTGAATATCTTAGAATTTTGGCTTACCATAGAAATTTTTTTTATTAACATGAATTTGAAGGGCTCGGCCATTTTCACGATATTGAGCTCGAAAAAGAAGACAACTGGTTCTTCATATTTTAAACCTTTAACTACACCTATTAGTGCAGGCTCTTTGACAATAACCTCAAATGACTTATTACTTGCTAAGAAGTCATTTTTATCCATCTTAGCATAAATTAGAGCTTCCATAGCTTTTATTCTTCTTCATATTTTTATTAACATAAATTTGAAGGGCTCGCCCATATTCTTATTCATCTAATTCTTCTTAATGTGATTTTTCTACATATTCATATTATTCTTGTTATTATTCTTATTATTCTTTTATTCTTATTCTTCTTATTCTTCTATTCTTCTATTCTTCTAATTTTCTCTAATTCATATTTTCTTATTCTTCTTATCCTTTTTATTTTTCTTATTCTTCTTATTCTTATAATTCTTGTAATCATTCTTATTATTCTTAATCTACTATTTTTATTATCTTATTATTTTTCTTATTTTTCTTATTCTTGTTATTCTTCCTATTCACGTTATACATCTTATTATTCTTATTATTCTTATTATTCTTAATATTCTTATTTTTCTAATTCTAATTATTTACCTTATTCTTCATGTTCATCTTGTTCTTCTTATTCTTCTTATTCTTTTTATTCTTCTTATTTTTTTTATTCTTATAATTCTTATTATTATTTTTTTTGTTTTTATTATTTTTATTCTTATTATGCTTATTATTCATATTATTATTCATTTCTTCTTATTATAATTATTCTTGTAATTTTTTTTATTCTTCTTAATCTTCTTATTCTTCTTATTATTCTTATTCTTCTTATTCTTCTTATTCTGCTTTTTCTTTTTTTTCTTCATATTCTTCTTATTCTTCTTTTTTTATTATTGTTCTTATTCTTCTTATTCTTTTATTTATTCGTATTCTTCTTATTTTTCTTTTTTTAAATTCTACTTATTCTTCTTTTTTTATTCTTCTTATTCTTATTGTTCTTATTATTATTCTTATTATTCTTATTATTCTTATTATTCTTCTTATTTTTCTTATTCTTCAAATTATTATTATTATTGTTAGTCATCTTTTTTTCTACTATTTATTATTATTATTATTATTATTATTATTCTTCTTCTTAATCTTCTTAATCTTCATATTCTTCTTATTCTTCTTATTATTCATATTCTTTTTATTCCTATTATTCTTCTTATTATTCTAATTCTTTTAATTATTATTTTACTTCTGTCTTTTATTCTTCTTATCTTCTTATCTTCTTATTCTTCTTATTCTTCTTATTCTTTTTATTCTTATTACTCTTCTTATTCTTCATATTTTTCATATTCTACATTTTCTTCTTATTCTTTTTATTCTTCTTATTCTTCTTATTCTTCTTATTCTTCTTATTCTACATATTATTCTTATTCTTTTTATTATTCTTATTCTACATATTATTAATATTCTTCTTTTTCTTTTTAATCTACTTATTCTTCTTATTTTTGTTATTCATCTTTATATTTGTATTCTTCTTTATATTTCAATTCTTCTATATCTTCTTAGTATTCTTTTCATTATTTTTTTTCTTATTATTCCTATTCTTCTAATTCTTCTTATTTTTAGTATTCTTATTATTTTATTTTTCTTATTTTTTTTTAATTTTATAAGTTTTCTTATTCTTATTATTCTATATATTATTTTTTATACTTCTTATTCTTATAATTATTTTTATTCTTCTTATTCTATTTAATCTTTTTATTCTTCATATTCTTATTAATCTTCTTATTCTTTTTATTTTTTATATTCTAGTTATTATTTTTATTAATCATTTTCTGCATATTCTACTTTTTATTCTTATTCTTATTATTATTTTTATTATTTTTATTCTTCTTATTATTCTTTTTCATGTTTTTCCTCTTATTCCTCATATTCTTTTTATTCTTTTTATTCTTCTTATTTTTTTTATTCTTATAATTCTTCTAAATCATCTTATTTTTTTATTATTCTTCTTATTCTTCTACTTCTTCTTATTCTAGTTATTATTCGTATTCTTCTTATCATTCTTATTCTTTTTATTCTTCTTATTGTTTTTATTCTTCTTATTCTTATTATTCTAATTATTCTTTTTATATTCTAATTCTTCTTATTATACTTAATATTATATTTGACATATTCTTATTATTCTACTTATTAGTAATATTCTTTTTATTTATTATTATTCTTATTCTTCTTATTCATTTTATTCTTGTAATTCTTCTTATTTTTCTTATTCATGTTATTGTTGTTATTATTCTTATTATTATTTTTATTTTAATTCTTCTTATTTTTCATATTCTAGTTATTATTTTTATTTTTCTAATTCTTCTTATACATCTTATACTTTTTTTATTCTTATTATTCATATTCTTATGATTCTTATTCTTTTTATTCTTCTTATTCTTCTAATTCTTTTTATTTTTCTTATACTTCTTATTCTTCTTATTTATTTAATATTTCTTATTCTTCTTCTTATTATTTTTCTACTTATTATTATTATTATTTTTATTCTTATTTTTATTCGAGTTTTTCTTATTCTTATTTTTCATCTATTTCTTTTTAGTCATCTTATTGTTTTTTTTTTGTTATTCTTCTTAATCTTCTTATTATTCTTAGTCTTATTCTTATTCTTATTGATTTTATTATCCTTATTATTCTTATTCTTCTATTCTTTTATATTTATTATCTTCTTATTCTTTTTATTCTTCTTATTCTCCAACATATTCTTATTATTCTTATTCTTTTTGTTCTTTTTGTTCTTCTAATTCTTATTATTCTTCCAATTCTTTTTATTCTTTTTATTCTTCTTATTCTTCTTATTCTAGTTATTATTATTATTATTATTATTATTATTATTATTATTATTATTTTTCTTCTAATTCTTCTTATTTTTTTATTCTAATTATTATTTTTATTCTTCTAATTCTTTTTAGACATCTCATACTTTATTTTCTTCTTATTATTCATATTTTTCTTATTAATCTTATTCTTCTTATTCTTCTTTTTTTTCTAATTCTTTTAATTCTTCTAATTCTTCTTATTCTTCTAATTGTGATTATTTTTCTTATACTTCTTATTCTTCTTATTTATTTTATTTTTTTATTCTTCTTATTGATCTTATTTTTTTTTGTTATTCTTAATTCTTCTTATTCTTTTTAATTTAATTATTCTTGTTATTCTTCTAATTCTTTTTATCATCTGATTCTTTTTTTTTTATTCTTCTTATTCTTCTTAAACTTTTTATTCTTCATTTTCTTTTTATCCTTCCTCTTATTCTTCTTCCTATTTTTATTATTTTAATTATTCTTATTTTTCTTATTCTTCAATTCTTTTATTCTTCTTAACTTATTATCTTTTTTATTTTTTTTATTCTTCTTATTCTTCTTATTCTCCTAATTATTCTTATTATTCTAATTCTTTTTATTCTTCTTATTCTTCCTATTCATCTTATTCTTCTTATTATTCTTTTTATTTTTCTTATTTTTTTATTCTTATTCTTCTTCTTATTCTTCTCTTTATTCTTATTCTTCTTATTTTTTTATTCTTCTTATTCTTCTAATTCTTCTTTTTCTTCTTATTCTTCTTATTTTTCTTATTCTTTTTATTCTTATTATTCTTATTATTTTTCATATTATTCTTATTCTTTTTATTCTACTTATTCTACTTATTATTAATATTCTTCTTTATCTTTTAATTATTCTTATTCTTCATATTTTTATTATTCTTCTTATTCGCCTTATTCTATTTATTCTACTTATATACTTTTTCTACTTATTTGTTCATATTTTTTTATTCCTTATATACTTCATATTCTGCATATTCTTCTTATCATTAATATTATTTTTATTATTTTTATTATATTTATTCTACTTATTCTTCTAATTTTTCTAATTTTTTCTAATTGTTCTTATTTTTCTTATTCTTCTTATTTTTCTTATTCTTCTTAATCTTTTTCTTATTCTTCTTAATCTTTTTCTTATTCTTATTATTCATATTCTTATTATTTTTATTAATCTATTTATTCTTCTTATTTTTATAATTCTTCTAATTCTTATTATTCTTATTATTCTTCTTATTCTAGTTATTCCAGTTATTCTTATTATTTTAATTCTTCTTGTTCTTCTCATTCTTCTTATTCTTCTTATTCTTGTTATTTTTTTATTCTGTTTATTCTTATTATTGTTATTATTCTTATTATTCTTCATATTAATCTTATTATTTTTATTCTACTTATTCTATTTATTCTTATTATTTTTATTCTTTTTAGTCTTTTTATTCTACTTATTATTCATAATATTTTTAATCTTCTTATTTTTATTATTTATATTATTCTTCTTATTCTATTTATTGTTTTATTCTTCTTATTCTTTTAGGTATTATTATTCTTCTTGTTTTTCTTGTTCTTCTAATTCTTCTATTTCTTTTTATTCTTATTATTCTTATTATTCTTCTTTATTTTTTTATTCTTCTTTTTATACTTATTCTTTTTATTAGTTGTATTCTATCTATTCTAATTATACTTATTATTATTCTTATTATTATTATTTTCATGATTCTTCATATTCTTCTTATTCCTCTTATTCTACTTATTTTACATCTCTTTTTTATTATTTTTATTCTTCTTATTCTTTTATTCTTCTTTTTCTTCTTATTATTCTTATCCTTATTATTATCGTTATTATTATTATTATTATTATTATTATTATTATTCTTAATCTTATATTCTTTTTATCTTTTTATTCATCTTATTCTTCTTATTTTTTTATTCTTCTTATTCTGCTTATTTTTCTTATTCTTCTTATTCTTCTTTTTCTTCTTATTCTTCTTATTATTCTCTTTCTTCTTATTTTAATTATTCTTCATATTCATCTTATTCCTTTTATTCTACTTTTTCTTCATGTTCTTCTTATTCTTGTTATTCTTCTTATTTTTCTTATTCTTCTTATTCTATTTTTTTTTGTTATTATTGTTATTTTTCTTATTCTACTTATTTAAATAATAAATCATATTCTAATTATTCTTCTTAATCTTTTTTTATTCTTTTTATTCTTATTATTCTTATCATTATTCTTATTCTTCTTATTCTTCTTATTCTTTTTATTCTTATTATTCTTATTATTCTTTTTATTCTTCTCATTATTCTTATTCTTTTTGTTCTTCTTATATTTCTTATTCTTTTTATTCTTCTTATTTTTGATATTATTATTATTATTATTATTATTATTATTCTTATTATTTTTCTTAATTTTCTTATTCTTTTTATTCATCTTATTCTATATTTTCTTCTTATTCTTCATATTCTTCATATACTTTTTATTCTATTAATTCTACATATTCTTCTAATTCTTCTTATTTTCTTATTCTTCTTTTATTTGTTATTATTTATATTCTTTTTTTCTTCTTAATATTTTTATTCTTCTTATATTTTTATTCTTATTATTCTTCTTATTTTTATTATTCTTCTTATTCTAGTTTTTCTAGTCATTCTTCTTATTCTTATTATTCTTCTTAATCTTCTTGTTCTTCTTATTCTTATTATTCTTCTTATTTTTCTTTATCCTATTATTCTTATTATTTTTCATATTATTCTTATTCTTTTTCATATTATTCTTATTCTTTTTATTGTACTTATTCTATATATTCTTATTATTCTTCTAATTCTTCTTGCTCTTTTTATTATTTTTATTATTCTTTTTCTACATATTATTATTAATATTTTTATACTTCTTAATCTATTTATTCTTCTTATACTTATTATTCTTCTTATTCTTCTTATTCTTCTTTTTTTTTTATTTTTTTTTATTTTTTTTTATTCTTCTTTTTTTTTGTGCAGTAAACTTGCTTCTATTCCAGCCCAAAACCCCTTTTATACCCTTATGCAGTCACACTTTTAAACATAAAGAAAAGCATGAAAAAGCTGCTTCTCTCTTTTAAGCTTTATCCTTTTCCATTTCATAATCAGCTTTTACTTTTCTCTTGCATCACAAGCTAAGACAGAGAACAAACTTTATTTTTACAATTAACCTTCTCTATCGTCCCTGCACTTTAGCACATATGAATCACAGAATGTAATTCCTGCACTATTTTATGCACCATTGTCAATTGATTGCCTCGTGTATGCACCATTTTTATTCATTTTTGCTGCACCTTTGCCTCATATATACATTTACTCTAGTTTACAGTTTCTGAACTTTTTTTTTAAACTAAGGTATACTCCTGCTAAATATGACAGACCAATTGCTATATTAAATCTCCATAACCCATCATCTTAGCTTTTACCTGTGAGCCTAAAAACCAAGTAGGGCCAGTATATCTTCCCTCGGGACCGGGGAGATTAAATTCGCTACTGCTTTTGAATTTGGATATACGAAAATTCTACTTTATCTAATGTAATTAGTCCTTTATATTTTTCGGGTAATTTGGCTTCCTCAAATTCTTGTAATCCTTTCTTCATACCTTCTCAAGCTAGCTTATCTGATATTACATTGGTTTCCACATATATATATATATATGTGCTTAATTTTCCCTTTCAAATCCAATAAAATACTTCTAATTAACCTTATATGTTCTTCATATTCTCACATTTCTATATTTTTTCTAATATATTCAAGTCCACATGTGCTCTTATATTAGTATAATAATTTTCCTAGCATATTTTAAGGCCTTTATGTAAGGCTAACATTTCTGCATGCAAAGCTGAGGTTGCTTTTTCCTTCATAGTATAAGCCTTTATGACAATGCCTTGCTCATTTCTAATTACTCCTCCTCCCCCTACCTCACCTATATCCCTATTAAAGCTGTCATCCATATTTAAAGCCAGGCTTCCCCTTAGAGGTTTTCCCCAACACACCACTTTGACCTCAGGTGTTTTCTCCTTAATTGCATGTAAACCCCAAGTTCTTCTCTTCTCATTTTCTAATTCAGTATTCTTAACTTTTATTGGAAATCCTGTTGAGATCCATAAGCAATCTTTTTTAATTTCCTCTAATATATCTTTACCCTTCATTTTAATATTTTCGAACCTACTTTAGTTTTTGGCTTTCCATAGATTTTATATTGTGATATGCGGAAGGTAATCTCTTAACCAATTACAAACCTTATTCTTTGAAGGTAATCCCTTAACCTCAACACTCACATCCGGAGGCTAATTTTATCCCCTTCAACTGAATATTTGAATCCATGGGAATTGTATTCGATAAAAGCTTCCACATGAATATATTCATTTTTTGTGGAATTTCTTTCAGCTAGATTTCCTTGAAGGCCTCTTGACTGATTTTTTCTTTTTTAACTAAAATCTTTGCATTTTTAAGTGTGAATTTCCCCTACGGGTTTAGGGTCCATCTCCATACATTATTGATTAAATGTGCATTACTGTCTACTATATATTTTTGTTTGATCATCATATTCCAGTTTCTGGATGCTTTTCTAAGATTCCTACATATGTTATTTCCTGAGCAATATCTAACTTTCATATAAGTCGCCCACAGGCTATCATTCTGTTTG
Source organism: Sapria himalayana (assembly GCA_029783825.1). Taxonomy (NCBI): domain Eukaryota; kingdom Viridiplantae; phylum Streptophyta; class Magnoliopsida; order Malpighiales; family Rafflesiaceae; genus Sapria; species Sapria himalayana. The sequence goes on from JAREIK010003486.1 coordinate 19,991, forward strand.
AGCCTCCACTAGTTCTTACATGCCCATGCCTTGGCCATATCATCTAATTTGGTTAATCTTAAGCCTGCTTCCTCTTTAGAGCAACATAAATCATCCCATTTTTTCCAATGCAGCTTATTTCTTCCTAGTTTCTTACCCCATAAGAAGTTGGCCATTTCCTTCTCTAAGATGTTCAAAATCTTATTAGGCGGCGGTAAAGACATTAAGTTGTGAACTATAGTTCCTTGAAGAACATGTATATTAATGTTATTCGACCTGTCATACTTAACATATTCTCTTTTCATCCCGCTATTTTACCTCTTAGTTTGCTCAATAAAAATGTAAAATATTCCTCTTTCATTCTACCTGAATATAGGGCAACCCAGGTACATTAGCACCCCGTTATTCTGCTCGAAGCCTGTTATTCTTTTAATTATTTGGGTAGTCCTTTCATGTGCTTTTCTTGAAACCACAAATTGACATTTGTGTTTATTAAGTTGTTCCAATTCTTTCTCCACAATGTCAAATAATTTCATCATATTCTTTAATCATTTGCTCCCAGCATATGTAAAAATGATTATATCATCCGCATAAGCTAGGTAGCTTGTGTTCATAGTATATCTAGGTTGTTTGAAACTAGAGATATTTCCCTCCATTTTTTAAGCTATCTATTAGTAATTCAATGTATATATTGAATAGTAGTGGAGATAATGGATCCCCCTGCCTAAGCTCCCTAACTGGCTTAAATTTCCCACCTACCTCTCCATTAATTAAAATTATTACCCATATGAAGGAGATACATCTATACATTAGGTCTATCCAGGATTCTGAAAATCCTATTTTCCCATCGTGAAACATAAATTATCGCATTCTACTCTGTCAAATGCTTTGGACAAATCAAACTTAATAATCACATTATGACCCCTAACTTTGACTCTTATTTCCTTCATCAATTCTACAGTTAAATTGATGCTTTCAATCATTAATCTATTTTTAATAAATTCTACTTATTCTGCCGAAATAATGGAGGGAATTACCCTATTCAGTCTACTCTACAGGACTTTTGTTAGAATTTTATACATCGAATTGCATAAGCTTATAAGTCTATAATCTTCACTTTTTTGTGGGTTCTTTCTTAGGAATCAGTACAATATATGAGCTGGCCCATGATTTTGTAATCTCTGCTCCTGCGAGGACCCAAATAATTGTGGTTGTCAGCTCTTTTTTTATTATCTTCCAGGTTCATTAGAAGAAGCCATTATTTCATCCGTCTGGACCCGCTGCACTATCTTTATTACCACTAAAGACTATAGATTTTATCTTCTCCTCACTTGGATACCCTTCTAGTATTTGGCTTTGTTCTTCAGATACCCTTCTATTTATTTGTAATAGTAGAAATTCACCATTATGCTGCCTGTGCTCATAGAGATGACTTTTGAAATAGTCTTCCAGAATTTTTCTAAGTTCATCCTTCTCGTCTATCCACTTGCCCATGTCATTTTTAATACCTTTTATTTCATGTCTTTGAATTTTTAACTTTGCTACTGCATTAAAATACTTGTGTTTCTATCCCCTTTTTTTAGCCACTTCACTTTAGCCCTCTGTTTCCAAAATATTTCTTCCATATGCAGTAAAAGCTTTAATTCCACATTTACTTTATTTAAGTTAATTCTAGAAGAATCATCTTGATTATTCTCATACTCTATTTCTAATATACTTACTTTGGCTTCGGTGTCCTGAATATTCTTGTTTATATTTCCAAATCTCTCTCTATTCCATCTACCTAGTTCAACTCTTAGCCTACGTAATTTTGTAGCAAGACCCTGCATGGGATTCCCATCAGTTGGTTTCTGCCATGATTTTCTTACTACTTAATCAAACTCTTTAAATCCCCACTTTAACTTTAAAGTGGAATTTTGGAATTTAAAGATTTTATTCCTCCCCACTTTAACTTTAAATTCTAGAAGGAGGGGGTTATGATATGAGCATGTTCTACTCAAATGCTTAACTCTCACCCCTCCAAAGTAATCCACCCATTTAATGTTAAAGAGAATACGGTCAAGTCTAGACCGGATTGTTCTCCTATTTTTTTGGTTATTATACCATATAAAACTCGGGCCCAAGTACTCAGCTTCCATAAGGTTAATATTATTGATTACCTCATTAAATTGAGCTATAGCTGAGAAATCAGGCGGCTTTCCACATTTCTTTTTCTTAGTATTTCTAATAACATTAAAGTCTCCTCCTATGATCCATGGAATGTTTTTATCTGCAATCTTTCTCATTTCCTCCCATAAATCTTTTTTTTTTCTTTCGAGTTACTAGCATACACTACTGATATTATTGGGTTAGTATTTCCTTTTAGTTTAAAATTAATTATTTGTTCCGATTCTGTAACTATTTCTATATTAATATTCTTTTTCCATAGCAACCATATCTTACCATTGTTATTAGAGAATGCATTTTTTAGACCTATCTTCTTTTTATATGGGCTTAAGGATTCCTTGTTAACCATGGATTCCACAATTGTGACTATTTGAATATTATGAATTTTAATTAATTTTTTAATCCTATTTAACGACGAAGTATTTCTTACTCCTCTTATGTTCCAGTATAGGCTATTATACATTATTGAATCTAGCTTGTGCTCTAGTTGTGCATTTTGACTCATAATACATATTTAAATATTTTTTCCTATTCCTTGAGCATTTGTATGGGGTTATTATTTCCTGATTATTCTTGTTAATTTTAATTTACTTACTTGAAAGCTCATTAACTTTAATTCCTCCATCGCTCTATCTTTATTCATCGGTAAACTTTCCCATGCTTTTTGAGACATCCTCCTTGTGTCAATATCAAATCCAGATATTGCATTTCTTTTTGCCTTTCCATGATGGGCCAGGTTTTAGCCTCAGTTCCTTCCTCCGATAGAAGGTCATCTTCTTCGCCGTTAAATTTTATTATTTCATTTTCAAAATCCAATTCTGTTTCTGTTGTTTTTTTTAACTTCATTTTCTCGAAACCCTTTCTCCATGCCCTCTCCATCTTCTTAGCCCCTTCTCTTAACCATTTCTTTATTCTTTTCCTCTTATCTATATCATCACCCCCCCCCCCCCCCTAACAATACAATTAGAAGCTGCATGACCTAGTTTCTTACAGTTTAAGCAATAATGAGGGGAGGTTTTCAGCAATTTTTTTTTGCCAATGTTTACTTGAGTGTCCATTGCCCACCCACACTCTTGTTGGAATAGGGGCAGAAACATCCACCTCCACACACACCCTTGCCACGCTCGGCCATGTCATGTAGGCCATAGCTTCATCCATCATCCAGGGCTTACCAACACAGCTATCAATATGGAATAAAGAAGACTTACAGAAAAAATGAAATGGTATAAGAGGAAGAGAAAACCAAACCAGTGCGTGTGCTGACTCTTCCTTAGGGTTGAATTTGGGAGTCCATTTGAACATCTCATTGGATATCCTGCAATACTCCACTGCCCACACAACTATAAACGTAGGAAGTCCTCTTCCTCCTTAACTTGTATCATAATGTATTTCGCGCATACCAAGCTAGCATTACCGAATCCCAAAGCTTCAAGGCTTCAAAAAACACACAAACATCTTTAAAATCAGGGCTTCCATGCGAGAATTTTCCAAGTAGTGTGAGATTAAATGGGGCAGTGAGCTTCTTGAAGTCCTCCTTCGAGAAGCAAACTACTGGCGCCACTTCCTTGAAACCAAATTCAGGATTTAGCATATCAATTTGTTTATTAACCGAAGCAAAACTTTTTTTTGTTGAATATCTTTGCTAAATTTTCTATAAGTTGAGCTTGAGAGCTTCACTAATGGAGTTTACCTCTCTACGAACCCCACTTTCTCTCACTAGAATTGAGAGAGAAGCAAATTCAAAAGCCTCTTTTTTATTCTTCTTGTCTTTTTATTCTTATTGTTATTCTTTTTCTTTTTGTTCTTATTCTTTTTTTTCTTATTGTTCTTCTTGTTCTTCTTGTTCATATTCATCTTATTCATCTTATTCATGTTATTCTTTTTATTTTTCTTATTCTCTTTTTCTTCATATTCTTCATATTCTTATTATTCTTCTTATAATTATTCTTATTCTTATTTTTCTTATTTTTCTTATTCTTCTTATTCTTCTTTTTATACTTATTCCTCTTAATCTTATTATCTTTTTTATTATTTTTATCGTTATTATTCTTCTATTTTTTCTTATTCTCATGATTCTTCTTATTCTTCTTATTTACTTATTATTATTATTATTATTCTTTTAATACTTATTTATTCTTTTTATTATTTTTATTATTTTTATTATTTTTATTCTTTTTATTATTCTTATTATTCTTATTATTCTTCTTATTCTTATAGTTCTTTTTGTTCTTTTTATTCTTCTTATTCTTATTTTTCAAATTATTTTTTTATTTTTCTAATTATTCTTATTCTTTTTATTATTTTTATTCTTCTTATTCTTCTTATTCTTTTTATTCTTCTCATACTTCTTATTCTTATTATTCTTCTTTCTCTTTTTAACTCTTCTTATTCTTATTATTCTTCTTATTCTTCTTATCCTTCTTATTGTTCTTATTTTTCTTATTTTTCTTATTTTTCTTATTCTTATTATTCTTATTATTCTTATTATTCTTGTTATTCTTATTATTCTTCTTATTCTACTTTTTTTTTGTTATTGTAATCATTCTTCTAATTCTTCTTATTCTACTATTCTTCATATTATTATTATTATTATTCTTAATATTCTTATTTTTATTATTATTTTTTATTTTTATTATTCTTCTAATTATTCTTATTCTTCTAATTCTTCTAATTCTTTTTATTATTCTTATTTTAAATTATTCTTTTTATTCTGCTTATTCTTCATATTATTTGTATTCTTTTTATTCTACTTATTATTTTTATTCTTCTAATTCTTTTTTTTAATCTTATTATGTTTATTATTTTTATTATTCTTTTTCTTCTTTTTCTGCTTATTATTCATATTATTCTTAATCTTTTTTTTTATTTTTCTTATTTTTCTTATTATTCTTCTGATTTAGAGGTGTCAAACGACCCGGCCCGTTTTTTTTGAGCACTAGCGTGCCTTCGTGCCGGGCCGGGCATGGACACGGTTACTGTACCATGCCATGCCCGGCCTGGCACGGTTTAAAAAAGTCGAGCCCGGCACGGCCCAAAGGCACGACATGCAGTGCCATGCCGTGCCGGACCCATGGGAGATCCTTCGATGCAATCTTCATCATATCCCACCAAAAATCTTTCCTCTCCTCCCTAGAGTTTTTATCATAGACTACCGATAATAACAAATCAATGCATCCACTAATTTTTAAGTGTATCATTTGCTCTGTATCTTTTAGAACTATGACATCTAATTTGTTATCCCACATTACCCAGACCTTACCATTAAGATTTGCCATAGCTTTATCAAAGCCCATAGACTTTTTATATTTATCAATATGATAACTATCTATCATCGGTTCAGCTACCAACACAATTATTGATTTATGGATTTTAATCAATTTTTTTAATTTGATTAGAAAGGGTGTATTCACTACCCCTCTTATGTTCCAATATATGAGCCTAACCATTAAAGGCTGATTTTTCTTGAGCTCTCATCATGCATTTTGAATCATATTTCATCGTTAGGTATTTCTTCATGTTCCTTGATGGTTTTGGAGATGTTTTCGTTTCTGTATCGCTGAAGCTTTTTCCAAGTTGAAAAGCCATTATTTTTAATTCTTCCATGGCTTCCTCTCTCGTATATGCATCCCATTTAGTTATTGTAGAGGTGTCAAACGGGCCGGGCCGGCCGGCCTATTTTTTTTGAGCACGAGCGTGCCTTCGTGCCGGGCCAGGCACGTCACGGTTACTGTACTGTGTCGTGCCCGGCCCGACACGGTTTAAAAAAGCCGAGCCCGGCAAGGCCAGACGGCACGGCAGGTAGTGCGGTGCCGTGCCGGGCCCGCTCGGGCTAGGCCTGGACCTACGCGCCAGGCCAGGCCATTAGGGCCAGAAATTTTTTTTTATATAAATTATTAAAAAATATTTAAAATTTTAGATATTGTATAGTATTATATATTTATAATTTTAAAAATGTTAAAATTTATTAAAATAACAATGTTTAAATTTTTTTTTTGTAATATAAAATTAGTTTAAATGTTATTATAATTATATTATAAAGTTATTAATTTTTATATGAAAAATTAAAACAAAAAAAATAAATAAATCAATACATTTTGTTAGTAAAAATTAAAATTAAAAAAAACATAAGCAACTCAAATGAAAAATGACCAATCATCCATTTGAAACCGAAAGTCCGAACCAAACAAATTACAGTTTCAACACAACGTACAAACAAAACGTACAATCAATAAAAAAAACATCGAAAACAGAAAACAGTAGATCATCATCAATCGGCAATCGGCATATCATGAGAATCATCAACCACAACATCAAGATCAGTATCATATGAATCATCATCATTGTCAATCAACTCCTCCGCCATCGTAGTGGATGCAACTGCAGTCCCTATCCCAGTCCCAGCTACAGCACGATCATGGGTGCTAAACCTCGAATCCTCCCAATCCTTCAAACAAGCCAAGGCCTCAACAATATATGGACGTAATCTCGATCTCCTATCCAAAATTAAGTTCATTGCAACAGAAAAAGCAGACTCCGATACTATGCTCGACACCGGAGGAGTCAATAGATCCCGTGCCATCCTAGATAGCACGGGAAAGGTGGACTCATATGATTTCCACCACTGTAATAAATCAAGATTCTTAGTATCAGAATGTGATAGGATTGAGCAGTAATCGGTATCTAAGTACCGAGAAAGCTCGCTCCCATGTGATGGTCCACCCTACGTTTCCCCCTCGCTAGCTGAATGGAAAAATCGTCATCTCCGAATAAGGTATCAATGTCTGTAATCACGGTCTCACTACTACCACCACCATACCTAGTATCGTAGTATGTGAACATGTCAGTCAACTTCTCGTGAATGAACCCTTCAGGTGGGTCTTCCAGGTTCATGCACGAGGAAATGTAAGTCAGGGTGTTTTCTACCCCTTCCACCTTAACACTAGCGTCCATGCATGCAGCGAGGCAATAAAGAGATGGAACGATGGACCAGTACTTCAAGTACTTGGTTTCCATCTCTGCAACCATATGGCTAAGTATCGGGTCAGCTCGATACTTCCTAAACATGCTACTAATGTTGCATATGCACCAGAGTGCAATGCAAGTGGTAGGAGTATAAACTGACGAACACATGTTCGTCGTGTCATAAAAAATCTTTAGGAATTTCATAAATGAAATTGCTGAAGCCTAGTAGTGTCGTTAATAATAAGTTCGTCACTCTTACTATTGACGTAATCAGATATCACGTGTTTGTATCCAACACATGATTCTAACATCAGGTACGTGTGATTCCAACGATGTCTTACATCCGATTGGAATTTCTTTTTCTTAAGATTCGCAAACAAACAGAGACTACAAAACTCTTGTTGAGGAGTGCGAATATATGTTAGTGCATTACGTATATTATCCAACGTGGGGGAACACACCTTCATACCCACTTGAAAAATCAGGTTAATCACGTGACACATGCATCAGACATGAAAGATCTCTCCTAATGGTGCGTCTCTAATATTCCTAACAAACATGTTGATCGCTACTCCATTATTAGATGCGTTATCGAATGTGATACTAACAATTTTATTTTGAATTTTATATTCCCTAAAGATTTTCATCATACACTCAAAAATGACCGGGCCATCATGAGGATGAAGAATCTCAGAGAATCCTAAAATTTTTTTATTGATTGTCCAGTTTGAATCTACATAGTGGTTGGTGAGACATGCATAAGAAGATTCATCGTGACTTGTCCAGATATCGGACGTCACAGACACCATTCCACTATATGCCATAAATTCCTTAATTATTTTTTGTTTTTCTAACTTATATATCTTTAGTATGTCATTCCTAGATGTGGACCTAGGAATCCTACGATAGGCAGGCTCAAAATATGTATGCATGATGCGTACTACCCTTGGATCTTCCGAAAATCTGATCGGAAGACCCATCAATGTGATAAGTTTGGCCATGCCGTCCCTACCCAACTCGCTGGAGTATATGAAGGAAGTAAACTTTGAGACTGAACTCGATCCAGTCTCAAAAAATGCAGTGCCAAATTGGGTTTGCCTAGGATCTAATGGTCCATGTTTTTTGGTGCATAATTCGGCATGTCTCTTAATGTGTTTAGTCCCAAACGAACTCTTACATGTTAAAAGTCTCATACAATATTTGCACTGTGTCATTTCTTGTTCCTCACCCCTAACATTTTTTTTATTTTATTATATTAAAATGAGTCCAAACTATAGAAGTCCTCCTAGTTTTTTTTAGAAGTTTGGGTTGAGATGACTGAAGAAACCAAAGTTTCAGCAGCCTCAGACCTCTGTGTAATATTTTCATTTTCTAAATTTAAATATGTTTCAGTTGTATTTGTCATTTTTTATGATTTTTGTTTTTAAGAATAGTTTAATAAAGACTGATTTTAATTTTTCTAATTTTGGTATAGAGAGAGAAACTATAGAGAGAGAAAGTTAAATAAACATAAAATAAATTACCCGGTAAAAGCAGTGAGGTCGGTCACATGCACGGTGCACCACAATCAAGCTCTAATGATCAAAACTCAAGTCCAGATTCCCAAAAATTTAAACCGAATGCTAAAATCCCAATGCTCGAAAGAGAGAAGCAAGATTTTTGAGAGAGAAATAGAACGATTTGAGAGAATTTATGCTTTTGAAAAACATAAATGTTAAAGAGAGGGGGGTGGAATTTATAAATTAAAGATATTAATTTTTTATAAAAAAAGAATTTTTTTTTAATTTTTTTGAATTTTTTCTAATTTTTTAGGGGGTAGAATCATGAGGGCCATTGGATTCTGCCCCCTAGCCGTTGGAGGCGAGATCCAACGGCTGAAAATATAATTTTATATTAATTTTTTTTCCGTTGGGGGATCTGGGTCGGTTCGCGTGTCGTGGAAGTGGGACCGCAGGTCGGGTCCAATCACACCTGACCCACAGTCTTTTTTGTGGGAGGGGCGTGGGTCTATCACGGGGTAGCCGTAGGCAGTAGGCTCGAGGGACACCCAGCACGGGATGAACCTGTGCCGTCGTGCCGTGCCACGGGCCGAACCGTGCCAGGTCAGGCACGGCACGGCACGGGCCAGGCACGGCACGACACGGCTCGTGCCTAACCCGAGCATGGCACGGGCCAGAGCATTGTTTTTTTTCGTGCCGGGGCCCAGGCACGGTGGAACCGTGCCGTGCCTCGTGCTGGGCCGGCTCAGCCCGGTTGACACCTCTAGGTTATTGCCGTATCCAAATCATTTTTTAGGTTACATATTTCTAGCCTATTAGTGTACCTATTTTGAATTAAAAAGCTACAGCTTTTTAACTCCGATTCATTTCCAGAAAAATCTAACATATCCTCATCTATCCAGCTTGGATTCTCCTCCCTAGTCCTTTACTTTCTTCTTCAGCCTATTTTCCCTAATACTCCTGTTGTATTCTGGATTGACAGCTGAGACCAAGGCAACCTCGACCTTTGCTGTAACCTACTTTGAAACACTAAACTGCTATTTTATCTCCTACCCCCTCATTGCCTACCCTACCCCTCCCCTCTCATTTTTTCTCACCCCTTGCCTCTGAGTCTCATACCCTTCAGAAGGAGTTCCCTCATTTGTGGGCTCCTCCAAGTTAGCTTCTTCTCCATTCTCATATATAACATTACCCATTGTGTCTTCCTCACTACCCCTTACTACCCTATCCTGCCTCAAACCTTTTATAACCCATTTATGCATGCTCCTTACCCTTCCCATGGTTTCTAATTTTTATTCTACCTTATCCATGCCAAACTTACACTCAGCTAGTTCATGACCCATTCTATTACAAATCTTACAGTAACTAGGAAGGAGCTCATGAATAATGGGCTGCCACAATCCCTTTCCTCCCTCATAGCCAATCCACAATTTATGTGGAGGCAATGTAAGTAAATTGATCTCGATGCATACTCGAGCTCCACTTGGTCTAGTAATGGAGGTTGTAGCTTCAACTCTCATGATAGGTCTTCCCACGCACGATGCAATTGGGTACAAAGCTGATTTATTATAGAAGGAAGAGGCAAATTTAGGCAGAGAGAACCATACTGGGGCGAATGGCGGCTCTTCTAATGGATTGAAGTTTATCATCCACTTAAAAATGTGCATCGGACAGCCACTTACATAGCACGGACCTCACAGCCATAGTCGGCTATAGTCATCCTCGACAGTGTGTTGCAGAAACACGTGTTTGTATTCGAAAACTGCAACTTTGGTTATTCCCTTAAACTTTAGTGAAGAGATGAAATCCTAAATGTCGATAAAGCGTGGATTACCATGGGAAAATTTCCCTATGAGCATGTAGTTAAATGGGGCTACCAAATGCTCGAGCTCGGCCAAAGAAAAAAGGACCGATGGAAATGCTTCTTTGTTTCGGAAGGTAGGAGATAAGTGAGCGGCCATTTGAATAATTGAGGCAAAGGACTTCTTATTAGCAAGGAAGTCATTTGCCCCATTTTGAGCTCGAATCTAACTCTTTCTAGTGGAAAATGGAGATTTCTCTCTCTATATTTTGAGTTTTCTCTCTCTAGGAGTTGAGGGCATTTTCTTATTATTCTTATTATTCGTCTTATTCTTCATTTTCTTCTTATTCTTATGATTCTTATTATTCTTCTAATTCTTCTAATTCTTCATATTCTTCTTCTTATTGTTCTTATTCTTCTTATTCTTCTTATTCTACTAATTTTGTTATAGTTATCATTCTTCTAATTCTTCTTATTCTACTTATTCTTCATATATTTATTATTATTCTTAATATTATTATTTTTATTATTTTTCTTATTCTTCTTATTCTTCTTATTCTTCTTATTCTTCTTATTCTACTAATTATTATTAATCTTTTAATTCTTCAAATTCTTTTTATTCTTCTTATTTTTAATTATTCTTTTTATTCTTAATATTCTTTTTATTCTTTTAATTCTACTTTTTTTTATTTTTATAATTCTTCTTATTATTCTTTTTATTTATATTATACTAAGTTTTATTTTTTTACTTATTATTCATATTCTTCTAATTTTTCTTAATCTTTTTATTTTTCTTATCCTTATTTTTATTATTATTCTTCTGATTATTATTATTCTTTTTATTATTCTTATTCTTCATAATCTTCTAATTCTTTTTATTCTTTTTATTCTTCTTATTCTTCAAATTCTTGTTATTTTTTTATTCTTCTTATTTTTCCGATTATTTTTATTCTTGTTAATCTTCTTATTCTGATTTTTTTCATATTTTTTTAATTACTCTTGATATTCTTCTTATAATTAATATTCTTCTTATTCTTTATATTCTTCTTATAATTAATATTCTTCTTATTCTTTATATTCTTCTTATTCTTTATATTCTTCCTATACTTCTTATTCTTCTTAATTTTTTATTCATCTTATTTTTATTATTCTACTTATTCTTATTATTCTTCTTATTTTTATTATCATTCTTATTATTATTCTTCTTCCTATTCTTCTTATTCTTCTTATACTTATTAATCATTTTATTTCTATTAATCTTCTTATTCTTTTTATTCGTATTATTCTTGTTATTATTCATATTCTTCATATTTTTTTTATTTTTCTTATTCTTCATATTATTTTTATTCTTCTTATTCTTCTTATTACTATTATTTTTTTTATTCTATTTCTTTTCTTATTCATCTTATTCTTCTTATTTTCTTATTCTTCTTATTCTTATTATTCTTCTTATTCTTTTATTCTACTTATTCCTCTTATTATTTTTATTTTTCTAATTCTTATTATTCTAAATATTAATCATTTTCTTCTAATTCTTTATAATTTAATTATTCTTCTTATTCTTGTTATTCTTTTTAAACTTTTTATTCTTCTTATAATTCTTATTCTACTTATTCTTCTTATTATATATATTCATCATATTATTCTTATTATTCTTTTTCATTTTATTATTCTTATTCTTCTTATTTTTCTTATTCTTTTTTTTAATTATTCTTAGTTTTCATATTCTTCCTTTTCTTTTTAATGTTTTTATCCTTCTAATTATTATTATTATTTTTATTTTTCTTATTCTATATAATCTTCTTATTCATCTTATTTTTCTACCCATTCTTATTCTCCTTATTCTTCTTATTCTTCTTATTTTTATTATTCTTGTTATTATTATTATTATTATTATTTTCTACTTATTCTTCTTTTTATTCTTATTCTTTTTATTCTCCTTATTATTCTAATTCTTCTTATTCTTTTTATTCTTTGTATTCTTCGTATATTTCTGATTCTTCTCATTCTTCTTATTTTTTTTAATTTTTTTATTCTTCTTATTCATTTTATTCTTATTTTTCTTTTTATTATTTTTATTTTTCATATTCTTCTTATTCTTTTTATTATTCTAATACATTTTATTCTTCTTATTCTACTAATTATTTTTATTCATCTTATTTTTATTATTCTTCTTTTTCTTCTGATTTTTTTATTTTTCTTTTTCTTCTGATTCTTATGATTCTTCTTATTCTTCTTATTTTTCTTATTCTTCCGGTTCTTACTTTCCTAATTATTCTTCTTATTCTTGATATTCTTCTAATTCTTTTGATTATTCATATTCTTCATATTCTTCATATTCTTCAAATTTAACAATTTTCTTCTTATACTTTTTATTCTACTTAATTTTCTTATTTTTCATATTCTTCTTATTCTTTTTATTCTTCATAATCTTTTTATTTTTCTTATTCTTCTTATTGTTTTATTATTCTTATTGTTCTTATTCTACTTATTCTTTTATCTTTCTTTTTTTTCTTATTCTTATTAATCTTCTTATTATTCTTATTATTCTTATTATTCTTATTATTCTTATTCATCTTAATTCTTTTTTTCTTTTTATTCATTTTATTCTTCTTATTCTTCATATTATTCTTATTCTTCTTATTCTTCGTATTATAGTTATTATTCTTATACTTCTTATTCTTTTTATTCTTATTATTCTTCTTATCAATCTTATTCTTCTTATTCTTATTATTCTGCTTATTTTTATTATTCTTCTTATTCTTCTTATTTTTTTATTTTACATATTCTTCTTATTCTACTAATTATTCATTTTCATGTTATTCTTCTTATTTTTCTAATTCTTCTTCTTATTTTTAGTCTTATTATTATTATTATTATTATTATTATTATTCTTATTCTTCTTATTCTTCTTTTTTATCTTTTTCCTATTATTCATCTTATTTTATTTTTCTTATTCTTCTTATTCCTCTTATTCTACATATTCCTCTTATTATTTTTATTTTTCTAATTCTTCTTATTCTACTTATTAATCATATTCTTTTTATTCTTCATAATCTAATTATTCTTCTTATTCTTGTAGTTCTTTTTATTCTTTTTTATTATTTTTATTATTCTTATTCTACTTATTCTATATATTATTTTTATTCTTCTTATTATTCTTATTCTTTTTATTATACTTATTCTTCTTATTTTTTTTATTCTTCTATTTCTTTTTATTGTTTTTATCCTTTTATTTCTTCTTATTATTTTTATTTTTTTATTCTACTTAATATTTATATTCATCTTATTCTTATATTTCTTCTTATTCTTTATATTCTTCTTATTTTTTTTATTTTTACTGTTCTAGTTATTATTCTTATTATTATTTTTTTACTTATTCTATTTTTTCTTCTTATTCTTCTTATTCTTCGTATTCTTCTTATTCTTCTTATTCTTCTTATTCTTCTTATACTTCTTATTCTTCTTATTCTTCTTTTTCTTCGTATTCTTCTTATTATTATCATCTTATCCTTCTTATTATTCTTATTATTCTTAATCTTTTTATTCTTCTTCTTATTCTTAATCTTCTTATTCTTTTTTTTTTCTTTTTATTATTCATATTTTTTTTATTCTTATTTTTCTTCTTATCATTCTTATTCTTCTTATTGTTCTTATTCTTTTTTTTCTTTTTTTTCTTTTTTTTAATAATATTTTAAAATCTTCTTACTCATCATATTCTTTTAATTGTTCCTATTCTTCATATTCTTTCTTTCCTATTTATTATTTGTATTTTTGTTATTCTTTTTATACTTCTTATTCTAATTATTCTTCATATTCTTCTGATTTTTTTGATTATTCCTATTTTTATTATTTTTCTTGTTATTATTATTATTTTTATTATTTTTATTATTTTTATTCTTCTTATTCTTCTTATAATTTTTATTCTTTTATTCTTCTCATTCTTCTTATTCTTCTTAATAGAATTATTCTTTTTCTTCTTATTATTCTTTTTATTCTTATTCTTATTATCCCTCTTATACATTTTATTACTTTTTTCTTTTTGTCTTCTTATTCTTTTTATTCCTCTTATTCTTCTTATTCTAGTTATTATTCTTATTCTTCTTATTATTCTTATTATTCTTATTCTTCTTATTCTTCTTATTCTTCTTATTCTTATTATTCTTGTTAGTTTTTTTATTATTTTTATTCTTCTAATTCTTCTTATTGTTATTTTTTTATTTTTTATATTCTTCTTATTCTTTTTATTCTTTTTATTCTTCTTATTCTTTTTATATTTCATATTCTATTTATTCTTCTTATTCTTGTTATACTTATTTCTCTTTTTATTTATATTATTCTTTTTATTCTTCTTACTCTTCTTATTATTCTTATTATTCTTATTATTCTTATTCTTTTTTTTCTTCATAAATTTTTATTCTTCTTATTAATTCTTCTAATTCTTTTTATTCTTCTTATTTTATTATTCTACATATTTTTGTTATTCTCGTTATTCTTCTTTTTCTACTTATTCTACTTATTATTCATATTCTTTTTAATCATCTTATTCTTTTTATTCTTTATTAGTCTTCCAATTCTTTTTTTTCTTCTTATTCTTATAATTTTTATTATTCTTTTTATTCTTATTATTCTTTATGTTCTTATTCTTCTTATTTTTTATATTCTTTTTTTCTTATTCTTATTATTCTTGTTATTCTATTTTTTATTCTTATTCTTCTTATTCATCTTATATATTTTATTCTTCTTATTTTTTTATTCTTCTTATTTTATTATTCTTCTTATTCTTTTATTATACTTATTCTTCTTATTCTTTCATTCTTCTTATTTTTCTTATTCGTAATATTCTTCTTATTCTTTTTAATCTTATTTTTTTATTCTTTTTATTTTTCATATTTTTTTATTATTCTTATTCTTATTATTCTTCTTATTCTAATTATTATTCTTATTCATTTTATTTTTATTATTCTTCATATACTTTTTTTTCTTCATATTTTTCTTATTTTCTTATTCTTCTAATTCTTTTTATTCTTCTTATTTTTCTAATTCTTTTTTTTCTTCTTATTTTCTTATTCTACTTACTTTTTTTTATTGTTATTCTTCTATTTTTACTTATTCTACTTATTATTCATATTCTTTTTAAACTTTTTATTTTTTTTATTCTTATTAGATTTCCTATTCTTCTTATTCTTTTTATTCTTCTTATTCTTTTTATTCTTCTTATTATTATAATTCTTATTATTCTTATTATTCTTCATGTTTTCATTCTTCTTATTCTTCTTATTTTTATTATTCTTCTTTTTCTTTCTTATTGTTATTATTCTTTTTAATCTATTTTTTACTTATTCTTCTTATTAATCTTATATTTTTTATTATTCTTATTTTTATTATAATGTTATAAAATAATATATAGATTTATATACAAGTATATATAGTTATAAATATAGTTATATTTAATGTTGTAGAGTGATATATAGTTATACAAATATTTATATATAGTTATACAATTATATTTACATAGTTATACACATATAGTTAAATATAATATTGTATGTTATTATACATGTAATTATAATTATAGTTACACGTGGGTATACATATAGTTACACATATAATCATAATTCTAAACTTTTAAAATTATCAAATCCTACTTGCGTTATCACGATATAATTTTTTAATCCAAGATTTCTAAAAAATTACTAGTTGGATGGTTGGCAGCATCATTAAATGAGTGTACGCCTTTGGTTTGTACCTATCATTATTCTTTGAAAATTTATATTTTGGTAAACCCTTCGAGAATCAAAAATTGATTTTTGAATTCTGAAACTATTATTTTAGATTTAAAGTGTTTAAAAACTTATGTGAGATAAACAAAGTTGATGCATTTCGTTGCATCAAAAGTGGATAAAAGTTATAATGTTATAGAAAAAAATATTAAGAGGACCCAAAATGAAAATAATAATGTTTTATTACAATTTTTAATGTTAATATAACATTTGGGGACCCAAATCCAAAATATTTATGATTTGGGTCTTCCAAATTCCTATACTCAATTAATCTTTTTTATTCATACGGTATGCATATACTGAAGTAAGCATATACTGAAGTATGCATATGAATTTATGCAGAAACTCATTTTTTTATAAACAAAAACATATGCATATGGAGTTTATACAAACTTGGTATACATAAACATATGGATAAACTCATTTTTGCTTACTGAATAAGTTGAAACAAGTTTATGCATAATGTTTTTTTAATTATATTGGAATAATTATGAGTATCCAAATTTAGGTACTAAAATATAACCCAAATGATAGAAATTTTTTATTTTGGATTCCATAACATAATTATCCATTATATATGTGTGTGTGTGTGTGTGTGTGTGTGTGTATTAAATAGATTAAGGATGAAAATATTAAGTATTATTATTATTATTAGTGTTGTGGAGGAATTTCATTTTTTTTTTTGCAAAGTTAGATAAAAGTTCATGCTGTTTTTGGAAGCAACAAAATAAAAAGAATAGTAATTTCATTGTCAAGAAAATCTATTTAATAAAATTCTGAAATTGAACTAATTTAAGAAAATACTTCTCAGAGCAATATTCCTACCTTTTAGTGTATTCAATGGATAATATTAAATTTTTTTTATTATTTTGTTTTGTAATTTAAAGAAATGCAAGACTAATCTTTTTTTCTATTTGAAGATTAGAATGAATTAAATTTCTTGATATGTATGTAATTGCTATTTAATAGCTATAAGCATACTCTATTTTCATGTTCTTTTTTCTCTCAATAATTTGGATTTTTTTTGGCTCCTTTGCAAGACTAATAATTATCCTTGATCACTAATTTATTTTTGATATTTTCTTAATTGCTATGTGATCAACTCGAAAACTTACAAAATACTTTTATGCGACATCATAAGCAAGGTCTCTTTGTTCAGGCTTCTTTGTTGTGTCATCCAAAACTATAATAAAACCTTGATTTCTTATTTTCATTATACATGATGATTAGTTAATTACTTAGTCCCTTACAAGGGATTTGAACATAATGCATGTTGATGTGATGGATTTAGCTTGGGTTTAGGTTGGCTCTTTACCTGTCGACTTGCATTCCTACAAACAATTTAGAAATATTAAAAATTTAAGATATAATATATAAAAAAATGATCATATGGCATACAAATCATGAAGTGACTAAATCTATTTTTCAAATTAAATTTATAATCTCTTTTCTTTGGTTCAAATTAGAAACATAATCAAATTATGGTAATAGTATGAATATAATAAACCCTCATATGACTTATGAAATGTCTTTCCTCCAGTGGCTATTAAGCTAGCATGAAATGAATATAAGTCATTCTAGCATTAGGAATAATAATAAATCATTTTTTTATGGTGCAATATAAATGGATGGACGAATTAACTTCTTAATTATTGATCATACAATAAATACAAGTGGTCGGACAATATTGAGAAGTAATTGTTTGATATGAGTACATAATGATTTAAAATGACTCAGAATAATTTAAGGATGCCATTGCACGAGGGTTTATTATCTTGATCCTAGGGCACTCTCATTCAGGGGCTGTGATGTGCTTATTTTGATTAGTTAAATTATATAGGATTTAAAATAATTTAAATTCCAATATTAGATGTATTTGCAATTTTAATCATAAGTTTTTACAATTTTTATAAATTACTTATAAAGTATAGTAAAAGTTTATGTATATTGTTTCTATAATTATATAGATATAATTATGTTTAAATAGTTTAAGTATACTATTTTTATAGTTATATAGATATAGTTATATTTAAACACACTTATATAAAATACACTTATTAAAATGTATACAATATATAGTTATGTATATTGAAGCAGTTATTAATTTGGCATACCTATTGTGCACCAATCAAAATCCACACAATGACAACGCATTATATCACAAACGCAATGAGGTATGTATACGAATAAGTATATAAATGCAATCCAAGCAAACCACGGTGAATAAAGGAGAATAATTTCATAAATAATAGATAACATAATCAATACGCATAAGCTTAATCTTTGATTAAGTAATCCAAGATAATAGATGAAGAATAAATCTATAAAACATACCTCAAATCAAATAACAAATTAATACTTAAACCTTGAATAAATATTGTTGCGTCACAGTCGAGAGATAGATAGCGGGATGTGGAGGAATTCGGTTCACTTTTAGAGATGCGTCGGCGTCGAGAGATAGAATGTATATTTTAGGAAAATATTTATATTTTAAATTATTAAAACATTAAATAAACAATATATATATATATATATATATATATATATAATACAAAATACTCATTGATTTTATTTATTATAAATATTTTTTCAACAAAATTAATGTGTGTAGCAAGGTACAAATAAAAAACAAATACCTTACAATTTTTTATTATAATATTAATCAAACAATAAATATATAAACAATTAAAATATATATGTTTAGCCTTAAAAAAATATCAAATAGATACAAAATTAACAAACTTCATATAATAAGACATTAATGAAAAGATGATTTGCTTCTAGCCACTCACCTAAGATTTATAAAATACTATTAATGTTAAAAAAAATATATAATTTATATTTTATGGTTATAAATTTTTAAGAATTCATATTAATTTTTACGAAGATAATATGAAATAATTTTAAAGGCATAAAATTTCATATTATTTGATATCATTTATAATTTTTAAAATTTAAAAAATTACTTAAAGTGAGAAGATAATTTAAAAAAGTTATAATTATTATTTTAATAAAACCTTAATGTTAGAAGCTAAAAGTAAAAATATTACTCAATTATTTAATTCATATAAATGTTAGCAGGAGTAAACATCAATGTATTTATTTATAAATATTAATTTATTTTCTTTTAACTTTATTAAAAAATTATATTTTTATTATATTTCAAGATTTTCAAAATTTGATTTATTTATTTTTTTAAAAGTTTTCTATAATCTTAAATTTTTTTTACTTATAATAATATTAATTTTTACTAGTTTATTCATCAATTTAGATATTTTTAAAAATATTTTTTATTTTATCATACAATGAATTAATTTATATTTATATTAGTAGAAATTTTAATATATGTTAATTTAATTTTTAAAATATCAAAAAAAATTATTATGCTTATTGAATTTATGGATTTTATTAGGTAGGGAAATTTGGTAACTAAATCCATAAATAAATCAAAGATTTTATTAGCTAGGGAAAATCAGTCGCTAAATCCGTAGCTAAATTATGGATTTTATTAGCTAGAGAAAATTCGTTACTAAATTCGTAGCTAATTTATGGATTTTATTAGCTAGGAAAAATCTGTCGCTAATTCCATTGCTAAATTACAGATATTATTAGCTAGGAAAATTTCATCGTTAAATCCGTCGTTAAATTAATGATATTATTTTCTAGGCAAATTCCATCGCTAAATCCGTCACTAAATTAAGGATTTTATTTGCTAGGGTAATTCCCTCGCTTAAGTCATCGCTAAATAAAGGATTTTATTTGCTAGAGAAATTATATTGCTAATTTATGAATTTTATTAGCTAGGGAAATTTGGTCGCTAAATCTATATTTAAATCATGGATTTTATTAGCTAGAAAAAATTTGTCACTAAATTTGTGGCTAAGTTCATGCTTTTATTAGCTAGGGATATTCCATCGCTAAATTCTCTACTTTTATTCAGTGGAATTTATGATAATTTTTGGTTGCTAATCCATCGCTAAAATCTCCGCTTTTCTTGAGTGGAATTTACGAAAATTTTTCATCGCTAATCCGTCGCTAAATCTATAGATAAATCCCCCACTTTTCTTGAGCAGAATTTACGAAAAATTTTCAGTCGCTAATACTTTGTTTTTTTTTTCAAAGAAAAATCATAAATCCTTTGTCATTACATAGCTATATCCCTCGCAATTTAGCTACGATTGATCCCTAGCTAAATTAATATTTTCTTATAGTGTTATTCTTTTTTTTTCTTCTTATTCTTCTTATTGTTTTATTCTTGTTATTCTAGGTAGTCTTTTTATTCTTCTAATTATTCTTTTTCATTTTTTTTCTTATTATTTTATTCTTCATATTCTTCTTATTTTTCTTATTCATCATATTAGTCTTATCATTCTTATTCTTCTTATTCTTCTTATTTTTTTAATCTTATTTTTCATTTTATTTTTTTTATTCTTTATATTCTTCTTATTATTCTTATTCTTATATTCTTTAATTTATATATTCTTTTTATTATCTTATTTATATTATTCTTTTTATTCTTCTTATTTCTTATTCTTTTAAATCTTTTTATTTTTCTTATTTATTTGATTTTTCTTATTCTTCTTATCCTTCTTATCCTTCTTATTCTTCTTATCGTTCTTATTCTTCTTATTCTTCTTATCCTTCTTATTCTTCTTATTTTTGCTATTGTTATTATTCTTATTAGTCTTCTTATTTTTCTTATTATTATTATTATTATTTTTTTTTATTTTTATTATTATAATTCTTCATATTCTACATATTCTTCTTATTCTTCGTATTTTTCTTATTCTTCATTTTTTCTCATTCTATTTCTTCTTCTTTTTCTTCTTTTTCATCTTATATTTTGTATTCATCTTATTTTTCTTATTCTTCTTATTCTTCATATTCTTCTGATTCTTTTATTATTCATATTCTTCTTATTTTTAATATTCTTCAAATTCTTCTTATTTTTCATATTCTTCTTATTCTTATTATTCTTTTATTCTTCTTATTTTTCTTATTCTTCTTATTCTTTTTATTCTTTTTAATCTTCTTATTTTCTTATTCTTCTTATCATTCTTATTTTTCTTATTCTACTTATTCTTTTATCCTTCATATTATTCTTATTCTGGTTATTCTTCTAATTTTTCTTTTTCATCTTATTTCTTTTATTATTATTATTATTATTATTGTTATTCTTCTTCTTCTTATTCTTCTTATACTTCCTAAGTTTTGTATTCTTTTAATTCTTCTTATTCTTCTAATTCTTCATATTGTTCTTATTCTAGTTATAATTCTTATACTTTTATTCTTTTTATTCTTGTTATTCTTCATATCTTCTTCTTCTTCTTCTTATTCTTCTTATTCTTCTTATTCTTCTTTTTTTATTATTTATTTATTCTTCTTATTCTTCTTATTCTTCTTATTCTACTTATCTTTCTTATTCTACTTTTTTTTATAAAGGTTTGTTTTATTAATTATAACCCTCTCTTTTGGCGGAGGATACCATTTTTACAATCTACTTCTACCCTTGACCCTTTTACACCCATTCTTAAAAAATAAAATAAAACATATACTATATTAAGGTTTTTCTATCTACAAGCTTTCACTTAAACCTATATGACATGTGCTGGAAAAGTTTATTCAAGGCTTATGATGCCTTTTTCTTTCCGTTAGTGTCTGCATATTGGTATTGGAGTGAACATTTTTTGGCTTCAATTTTGATTTCCTCACTTTCCTTGCTCAGAACTTTCGCATTCTCTTCGTTTTTTTATCTCTCTCGTCGCAAGTACTTCTCCTCACGGCATGAACTTCTGTTGAAGTTTGTAGCTTATCTAAGGGTGTGCAGACTCCTCCTCCATCCCTTGACATTTTACTTCGACAACTATATTCTACCCCTCTAACATTATTCTGACATTTATACAAGCACTTGACAGACTACATTTCATAACTCACCTACCAGAACCAATCAATTACAGACCTGACTAACTTCGCAGCTGACCAGATGCATACACTGACTCAAAACCAGACCGTTAAAGGCCTTTACAGACTAATTTACAACTCAATGACCATTTAATTAAGCTATCTATCCTTGTGGATAGTTAAGCATTCAGCAACCACCAACTACTCCCTTCTTCTCTAGCTATACCCATTTCACTCTCTCGATATCTTTCCTTTCAAGGTTCGAATGTAAATGCATGTGGTTGTCCCCAAGCTTCTTTAACTTTTTGCACATAGCCCTCTTTGTTGCCTCATGTTGCCACTTTTGATTTGTACAAAGTATTAGCAGAACATTATATTCTATACCTACCCATTTTTCCTCTTCCCTCCCCACCACCCCTACCCCACCCCCCAGTAAAACATTGACCAATTTGCTTTACAAGTGAGGCAACACAAAAAGAGAGAAAAGAGAAAAAAACATAGTGGTAGCAGCCGAAAGCATCTCCACCAGTCTTGAACTTTTATAGATTTCCTCTTCCATGTCTGCTGAAAGGGCTTCTATGCTTTCCTACCCTTCTTTCATCATCCTCCACTTAACCCAATTAATACCACTCCTTTTTCAGTCTACTGTAGTGATTTTACAGCAGCCCAATCTCATGTTAAACATTTGTAGCACCTTCATGAGTTCCTGCCATAAAGACAAAGCAAACTCCAAGACTTTTCATACCTTAACATACCTGCAATAACCTCTTTTTTGGTCCATGTCCAGGCCTTTCTTGCTGCTTCTTCTTAACTTCTACATCTTTTACATTCTCCCTTAGATTTTTTTTTGACCAAGCAGAAAAACAATAGTATACCCTCTCTGTTTTATTGAAAATACCAAAACACAAGGAAAAAACAAAAGAAAAGAATAAAGTAGAAACTTAGTCTCCCCTCAGGACCAGGGAGACTCTTTACCTGAGCTTTTGGCCTCTGCAAGTTAAGGCCTCCTATTACTGAATTACAGCTATAAAGCCTTTAGCAAGTTAATATTATCACTCAGTTCTTAAGTGTTTAATTCTTCTAATATAAGGCCATTTTTGCTATCTAGGACTAGGAAGCCTTTGTAATTTTTAGGTAAGTTTTTTTCATGATAGTCACGATAACCCCTAATTCTAGCTTCATTAGCTAGCTTATCTGCTAAGGCATTGGCTTCTCTAAATATATGTTTTATAGAGATGTTTAACAAATTAATTAAATGCAGTATTTCTTCTTCATATTTCCACCTTATTGACTTTTTATTAATTAAACTAACTACTATTTTTGAGTCTGATTGAATATCTCTCCTGTTTAGTTTATTTTTTATGCATATTTTTAAACCATCTCTTAGAGCTAGAATTTCTGCATGAAGGGCAAAAGAAGCTTGATATTTTCTTGCGTAAGCTAGGACCAAGTTCCCTTCAGAATTTCTTATAGCTCCGCCTCCTCCTATGCTGCCCCCATGCTCTATCAAAGCTACCATCTGTATTTAATGCAAGCCTGTCCTTAGATGGTTTTTCCCATGCTATACCTAATGTTTTTAAAGTAAGTATATTTTACTTTTAAATTCCAAAAATTCAATATGTCTTTATCTGGTTTTATTTCAAGAAACTTAAGGGGGTTCGATTCTGAAATCATCCTCGTTTCCTCTTTAATTTCTCTCCAGATATTCTCTATTATCATTTTATGTCCCTCAAACCTACTTTTGTTCCTTGCTTTCCAAATGCACCACATAGCTATTAGCGGAACATTAATTTTAATCCACTTTTTAGCTGGGTTTGAGCATGTATATTAATCCATTTTAAAAGTCTCCTTTTCAAGGTGAGATGATCATATTTTATATGTAATTCTAATCCTAATCTTCTCCATATTTCTGATGCAATCTTTTCTTGTGATAGCAAGTGATCCAAATTTTCAACCTCATTTTCACAACAATCACATCTGTATACTAACTAGATACCTTTCTTTTTTACATTCATATCTATTGGCAAGATATTTGATAATACTTTCCACATAAAGTTTTAATTTTTTGTGGGTTATCGTTATCCCATGCCCATTTAAATAATATATGTTCTTCTCTTTTCTCTCTTATAACATTCTAGCTGATTTAATCGAAAATGTTCCTTCATCATTTAACGTCCAGCACCATCCTTTCCTAGTGAGTTTTGAATATTTTTCACTAAATCTCTTTGTTTAAGCATTTGCACCCATATTTGAGATTTTTTACTTTTATTTTTAATTTTATTCGTGTCATCATTTATGCAATACTTTGCTCGCATAAATTCCGACCATAAACTTTCGTTTTCTTTTAATCTCCACCATCTCTTACTTATCCAAGCCTTAGCTAAATCGTTAAGATTAGAAAATCCCAATCTAGCTTCTTGCAATAGAAAGCATAAATCTCTCCATTTTTTCCAGTGAATTTTATATTTGCCTCTTTTTTGCCCCATAAAAATTAGCTAGATCTTTTTCTATTTTTTAATAAATATTTTGGGGGGTTGAATAATCATTAAATTATGCATTAAAGCACTTTGTAGAACATGTGCTATCATGTTATCCTTCCCCCATACTTAGCAACTCCTCCTTCCACCCGGATACTTTTCTTTTTAATGTTTCCATTAAAAAATCTAAATACTCCGTTTTTAATCTACCTTCATAAACTGGGCAGCCCAAGTATATTATTTCCCCCTTTTTTTGAGAAAAGCCTGTTATATTTTTAACTCTGAGTTAATGCATTAGGAGATTTCGAAGCCACAATGTATTGACATTTTCATTTGTTAAGCTTTTGACCTGTTTCTTCTTCCATGCATTTTAATAGCTCCATCAGATTGTGAAGCGATTTGCTTCCTCCATTAGTGAAAATCACTACATCATCTGCATGTGCTAAACAGCATACCAAAGGTGTATTCTTTGGTTGACTAAACTTCCTATTCTACCTCTTTCAATGTTGTTTTTAAGGTTTACAATTAACAATTCTATATAGATATTGAATAGTGAGGGAGATAGAGGATCTCCTTGTCTTAGACCTTTTTTCGGTTTTATTTCTTCTCCTAATTTTTCATTTATAATAATTTTAACCCATGTGTTTGAAATACATCTATATATTAAATCTATCCAGACTTCAGAGAAGCCCATTTTGCGCATGGTGAAACAAAGAATATCCCATTCTACTCTATCAAATGCTTTAAATAACTCTAATTTTTATCATTACATTCTGGCCTCTTGTTTTAGTTCCTATTTCTCTAATCATTTCTTTAGCCAAACATATATTCTCCATTATTAATCTATTTTCCATAAAGCATGTTTGTTCCTTTGAGATAATTTTAGGTAGGACATTTGCTAGCCTTCTTTGCAAAATTTGGCAAGAATTTTATAAATAGAATTACAAAGACTAATTGGTTCTAAAAGTCTTCTCCTTTTTGAGGTTTTCCATTTTTGGTATGAGGACAATATAAAGTCTGCCCCAGTTTTTTCCTATTTCTAACCACAGAATATACAAGAATGGCTTTCATTAGATCCTCTTTTATATGTTCCAGCATTCTTGGAAGAAACAATTGTTCCATCCATCTGGACCTGCCGCACTGTCTCTTGTTCATACTAAAAACTGCTACTTTGATTTCATCTTCTTCTGGGAATTTAGTAAGCATTTCATTATCTTCTGAAGATATTTTATTTTCTATACTTTGTAAAAGAGTATTACCATTATGATTACTTTCCCCACCTAAATGTTTTTCAAAGAGATTTGCAAAGTATTTTTGGATATCTTCTTTTTTTCCACCCATTCTTCTTTCTCATTTTTTATGCCTTTTATTCTATGTTTTTGATATTTTATTTTTGTTACTCTTTGAAAAAATTTTGTATTTTTGTCCCCCTCTTTAACCATTTTATCTTTGCTTTTTGTTTCCAATATGTCTCTTCCATTAACAGCTTTAATTTTAATTCAGCCTGTGCTTTGCTTAATGTGATTCTATTATTTGTGTTTTGATCTGTTTCAAATTCTAGTTCTTCTTTTATCACTAACTCTTCAGCATCCTTTATGTTTTTATTGATATCACCAAATATTTCTTTATTCCATTTTTTTAAATCAAATTTTAATCTTTTTAGCTTAGAGTTTAACAATTGTAATGGGTTTCCTGAAGCCTCTTTATACCAGGATTCTTTAACCAAATCTAGAAAGTTATGATGAAGACACCAGGTGTTCTGAAATTTAAACGAACCTCCTGTGTGTGATGAAGTATCTTTAATCGTGATTAAAAGCGGGCTATGATCCGAGCATGTTCTATTTAAGTGTTTCACCTGGGTCGAGCTAAAGTGCTCTAGCCACTTGAAATTAAATAGAACTCTGTCTAATCTAGCCCATATCGTTCCTTTGTTTTTCCAGTTGTTGCACCATGTGAATTTCGAACCTAAGTAATTAGCTTCTATTAGGTTAGTTTTTCCTATAATCTCATTAAATTGAGAGGTTGCTCTAGCATTTGGAGGTTTCCCCCTTTTTTTC
>JAREIK010003486.1:53193-93006 GCA_029783825.1 Sapria himalayana
GCCCCATTTTGAGCTCGAATCTAACTCTTTCTAGTGGAAAATGGAGATTTCTCTCTCTATATTTTGAGTTTTCCTCTCTCTAGGAGTTGAGGGCATTTCTTATTATTCTTATTATTCGTCTTATTCTTCATTTTCTTCTTATTCTTATGATTCTTATTATTCTTCTAATTCTTCTAATTCTTCATATTCTTCTTATTGTTCTTATTCTTCTTATTCTTCTTATTCTACTAATTTTGTTATAGTTATCATTCTTCTAATTCTTCTTATTCTACTTATTCTTCATATATTTATTATTATTCTTAATATTATTATTTTTATTATTTTCTTATTCTTCTTATTCTTCTTATTCTTCTATTCTTCTTATTCTACTAATTATTATTAATCTTTTAATTCTTCAAATTCTTTTTATTCTTCTTATTTTTAATTATCTTTTTATTCTTAATATTCTTTTATTCTTTTTCAATTCTACTTTTTTTTATTTTTATCATTCTTCTTATTATTCTTTTTTATATATACTAAGTTTTTTTTTTTACTTATTATTCATATTCTTCTATTTTTCTTAATATTTTTTTTTCTTATCCTTATTTTTTATTATTCTTCTGGATAATATTTCTTCTTTTATTATATTCTTATTCTTCATAATCTTCTAATTCTTTTTATTCTTTTTATTCTTCTTATTCTTCAAATTCTTGTTATTTTTTTATTCTTCTTATTTTTCCGATTATTTTTATTCTTGTTAATCTTCTTATTCTGATTTTTTTCATATTTTTTTTAATTACTCTTGATATTCTTCTTATAATTAATATTCTTCTTATTCTTTATATTCTTCTTATATTAATATTCTTCTTATTCTTTATATTCTTCTTCTTATTCTTTATATTCTTCCTATACTTCTTATTCTTCTTAATTTTTTTATTCATCTTATTTTTATTATTCTACTTATTCTTATTATTCTTCTTATTTTTTTTATTATCATTCTTATTATTATTCTTCTTCCTATTCTTTCTTATTCTTCTTATACTTATTAATCATTTTATTTCTATTAATCTTCTTATTCTTTTTATTCGTATTATTCTTGTTATTATTCATATTCTTCATATTTTTTTATTTTTCTTATTCTTCATATTATTTTTTATTCTTCTTATTCTTCTTATTACTATTATTTTTTTTATTCTATTTCTTTCTTATTCATCTTATTCTTCTTATTTTCTTAGTCTTCTTATTCTTATTATTCTTCTTATTCTTTTATTCTACTTATTCCTCTTATTATTTTTATTTTTCTAATTCTTATTATTCTAATATTAATCATTTTCTTCTAATTCTTTATATTTAATTATTCTTCTTATTCTTGTTATTCTTTTTAAACTTTTATTCTTCTTATAATTCTTATTCTACTTATTCTTCTTATATATATATTCATCATATTATTCTTATTATTCTTTTTCATTTTATTATTCTTATTCTTCTTATTTTTCTTATTTCTTTTTTTAATTTATTCTTAGTTTTCATATTCTTCCTTTTCTTTTTAATGTTTTTATCCTTCTAATTATTATTATTATTTTTATTTTTCTTATTCTATATAATCTTCTTATTCATCTTATTTTTCTACCCTTCTTATTCTCCTTATTCTTCTTATTCTCTTATTTTTATTATTCTTGTTATTATTATTATTATTATTATTATTTCTACTTATTCTTCTTTTTATTCTTATTCTTTTTATTCTCCTTATTATTCTAATTCTTCTTATTCTTTTTATTCTTTGTATTCTTCGTATATTTCTGATTCTTCTCATTCTTCTTATTTTTTTTAATTTTTTATTCTTCTTATTCATTTTATTCTTATTTTTCTTTTTATTATTTTTATTTTTCATATTCTTCTTATTCTTTTATTAATTCTAATACATTTTATTCTTCTTATTCTACTAATTATTTTATTCATCTTATTTTTAGTATTCTTCTGTTTCTTCTGATTTTTTATTTTTCTTTTTCTTCTGATTCTTATGATTCTTCTTATTCTTCTTATTTTTCTTATTCTTCCGGTTCTTACTTTCCTAATTATTCTTCTTATTCTTGATATTCTTCTAATTCTTTTGATTATTCATATTCTTCATATTCTTCATATTCTTCAAATTTAACAATTTTCTTCTTATACTTTTTATTCTACTTAATTTTCTTATTTTTCATATTCTTCTTATTCTTTTTATTCTTCATAATCTTTTTATTTTTTTTATTCTTCTTATTGTTTTATTATTCTTATTGTTCTTATTCTACTTATTCTTTTATCTTTCTTTTTTTTCTTATTCTTATTAATCTTCTTATTATTCTTATTATTCTTATTATTCTTATTCATCTTAATTCTTTTTTTCTTTTTATTCATTTTATTCTTCTTATTCTTCATATTATTCTTATTATTCTTATTCTTCGTATTATAGTTATTATTCTTATACTTCTTATTCTTTTTATTCTTATTATTCTTCTTATCAATCTTATTCTTCTTATTCTTATTATTCTGCTTATTTTTATTATTCTTCTTATTCTTCTTATTTTTTTATTTTACATATTCTTCTTATTCTACTAATTATTCATTTTCATGTTATTCTTCTTATTTTCTAATTCTTCTTCTTATTTTTAGTCTTATTATTATTATTATTATTATTATTATTATTATTCTTATTCTTCTTATTCTTCTTTTTTATCTTTTTCCTATTATTCATCTTATTTATTTTCTTATTCTTCTTATTCCTCTTATTCTACATATTCCTCTTATTATTTTTATTTTTCTAATTCTTCTTATTCTACTTATTAATCATATTCTTTTTATTCTTCATAATCTAATTATTCTTCTTATTCTTGTAGTTCTTTTTATTCTTTTTTATTATTTTTATTATTCTTATTCTACTTATTCTATATATTATTTTTATTCTTCTTATTATTCTTATTCTTTTTATTATACTTATTCTTCTTATTTTTTTTATTCTTCTATTTCTTTTTATTGTTTTTATCCTTTTATTTCTTCTTATTATTTTTATTTTTTTATTCTACTTAATATTTATATTCATCTTATTCTTATATTTCTTCTTATTCTTTATATTCTTCTTATTTTTTTTATTTTTACTGTTCTAGTTATTATTCTTATTATTATTTTTTTACTTATTCTATTTTTTCTTCTTATTCTTCTTATTCTTCGTATTCTTCTTATTCTTCTTATTCTTCTTATTCTTCTTATACTTCTTATTCTTCTTATTCTTCTTTTTCTTCGTATTCTTCTTATTATTATCATCTTATCCTTCTTATTATTCTTATTATTCTTAATCTTTTTATTCTTCTTCTTATTCTTAATCTTCTTATTCTTTTTTTTTTCTTTTTATTATTCATATTGTTTTTATTCTTATTTTTCTTCTTATCATTCTTATTCTTCTTATTGTTCTTATTCTTTTTTTTCTTTTTTTTTCTTTTTTTAATAATATTTAAAATCTTCTTACTCATCATATTCTTTTAATTGTTCCTATTCTTCATATTCTTTCTTTCCTATTTATTATTTGTATTTTTGTTATTCTTTTTATACTTCTTATTCTAATTATTCTTCATATTCTTCTGATTTTTTTGATTATTCCTATTTTTATTATTTTTCTTGTTATTATTATTATTTTTATTATTTTTATTATTTTTATTCTTCTTATTCTTCTTATAATTTTTATTCTTTTTATTCTTCTCATTCTTCTTATTCTTCTTAATAGAATTATTCTTTTTTCTTCTTATTATTCTTTTTATTCTTATTCTTATTATCCCTCTTATACATTTTATTACTTTTTTCTTTTTGTCTTCTTATTCTTTTTATTCCTCTTATTCTTCTTATTCTAGTTATTATTCTTATTCTTCTTATTATTCTTATTATTCTTATTCTTCTTATTCTTCTTATTCTTCTTATTCTTATTATTCTTGTTAGTTTTTTTATTATTTTTATTCTTCTAATTCTTCTTATTGTTATTTTTTTATTTTTATATTCTTCTTATTCTTTTTATTCTTTTTATTCTTCTTATTCTTTTTATATTTCATATTCTATTTATTCTTCTTATTCTTGTTATACTTATTTCTCTTTTTATTTATATTATTCTTTTTATTCTTCTTACTCTTCTTATTATTCTTATTATTCTTATTCTTTTTTTTTCTTCATAAATTTTTATTCTTCTTATTAATTCTTCTAATTCTTTTTATTCTTCTTATTTTATTATTCTACATATTTTTGTTATTCTCGTTATTCTTCTTTTTCTACTTATTCTACTTATTATTCATATTCTTTTTAATCATCTTATTCTTTTTATTCTTTATTAGTCTTCCAATTCTTTTTTTTCTTCTTATTCTTATAATTTTTATTATTCTTTTTATTCTTATTATTCTTTATGTTCTTATTCTTCTTATTTTTTATATTCTTTTTTTTCTTATTCTTATTATTCTTGTTATTCTATTTTTTATTCTTATTCTTCTTATTCATCTTATATATTTTATTCTTCTTATTTTTTTATTCTTCTTATTTTATTATTCTTCTTATTCTTTTATTATACTTATTCTTCTTATTCTTTCATTCTTCTTATTTTTCTTATTCGTAATATTCTTCTTATTCTTTTTAATCTTATTTTTTTATTCTTTTTATTTTTCATATTTTTTTATTATTCTTATTCTTATTATTCTTCTTATTCTAATTATTATTCTTATTCATTTTATTTTTATTATTCTTCATATACTTTTTTTTCTTCATATTTTTCTTATTTTCTTATTCTTCTAATTCTTTTTATTCTTCTTATTTTTCTAATTCTTTTTTTTCTTCTTATTTTCTTATTCTACTTACTTTTTTTTATTGTTATTCTTCTATTTTTACTTATTCTACTTATTATTCATATTCTTTTAAACTTTTTATTTTTTTTATTCTTATTAGATTTCCTATTCTTCTTATTCTTTTTATTCTTCTTATTCTTTTTATTCTTCTTATTATTATAATTCTTATTATTCTTATTATTCTTCATGTTTTCATTCTTCTTATTCTTCTTATTTTTATTATTCTTCTTTTTCTTTCTTATTGTTATTATTCTTTTTAATCTATTTTTTACTTATTCTTCTTATTAATCTTATATTTTTTATTATTCTTATTTTTATTATAATGTTATAAAATAATATATAGATTTATATACAAGTATATATAGTTATAAATATAGTTATATTTAATGTTGTAGAGTGATATATAGTTATACAAATATTTATATATAGTTATACAATTATATTTACATAGTTATACACATATAGTTAAATATAATATTGTATGTTATTATACATGTAATTATAATTATAGTTACACGTGGGTATACATATAGTTACACATATAATCATAATTCTAAACTTTTAAAATTATCAAATCCTACTTGCGTTATCACGATATAATTTTTTAATCCAAGATTTCTAAAAAATTACTAGTTGGATGGTTGGCAGCATCATTAAATGAGTGTACGCCTTTGGTTTGTACCTATCATTATTCTTTGAAAATTTATATTTTGGTAAACCCTTCGAGAATCAAAAATTGATTTTTGAATTCTGAAACTATTATTTTAGATTTAAAGTGTTTAAAAACTTATGTGAGATAAACAAAGTTGATGCATTTCGTTGCATCAAAAGTGGATAAAAGTTATAATGTTATAGAAAAAAATATTAAGAGGACCCAAAATGAAAATAATAATGTTTTATTACAATTTTTAATGTTAATATAACATTTGGGGACCCAAATCCAAAATATTTATGATTTGGGTCTTCCAAATTCCTATACTCAATTAATCTTTTTTATTCATACGGTATGCATATACTGAAGTAAGCATATACTGAAGTATGCATATGAATTTATGCAGAAACTCATTTTTTTATAAACAAAAACATATGCATATGGAGTTTATACAAACTTGGTATACATAAACATATGGATAAACTCATTTTTGCTTACTGAATAAGTTGAAACAAGTTTATGCATAATGTTTTTTTAATTATATTGGAATAATTATGAGTATCCAAATTTAGGTACTAAAATATAACCCAAATGATAGAAATTTTTTATTTTGGATTCCATAACATAATTATCCATTATATATGTGTGTGTGTGTGTGTGTGTGTGTGTGTGTGTGTATTAAATAGATTAAGGATGAAAATATTAAGTATTATTATTATTATTAGTGTTGTGGAGGAATTTCATTTTTTTTTTTGCAAAGTTAGATAAAAGTTCATGCTGTTTTTGGAAGCAACAAAATAAAAAGAATAGTAATTTCATTGTCAAGAAAATCTATTTAATAAAATTCTGAAATTGAACTAATTTAAGAAAATACTTCTCAGAGCAATATTCCTACCTTTTAGTGTATTCAATGGATAATATTAAATTTTTTTTATTATTTTGTTTTGTAATTTAAAGAAATGCAAGACTAATCTTTTTTTCTATTTGAAGATTAGAATGAATTAAATTTCTTGATATGTATGTAATTGCTATTTAATAGCTATAAGCATACTCTATTTTCATGTTCTTTTTTCTCTCAATAATTTGGATTTTTTTTGGCTCCTTTGCAAGACTAATAATTATCCTTGATCACTAATTTATTTTTGATATTTTCTTAATTGCTATGTGATCAACTCGAAAACTTACAAAATACTTTTATGCGACATCATAAGCAAGGTCTCTTTGTTCAGGCTTCTTTGTTGTGTCAGCCAAAACTATAATAAAACCTTGATTTCTTATTTTCATTATACATGATGATTAGTTAATTACTTAGTCCCTTACAAGGGATTTGAACATAATGCATGTTGATGTGATGGATTTAGCTTGGGTTTAGGTTGGCTCTTTACCTGTCGACTTGCATTCCTACAAACAATTTAGAAATATTAAAAATTTAAGATATAATATATAAAAAAATGATCATATGGCATACAAATCATGAAGTGACTAAATCTATTTTTCAAATTAAATTTATAATCTCTTTTCTTTGGTTCAAATTAGAAACATAATCAAATTATGGTAATAGTATGAATATAATAAACCCTCATATGACTTATGAAATGTCTTTCCTCCAGTGGCTATTAAGCTAGCATGAAATGAATATAAGTCATTCTAGCATTAGGAATAATAATAAATCATTTTTTTATGGTGCAATATAAATGGATGGACGAATTAACTTCTTAATTATTGATCATACAATAAATACAAGTGGTCGGACAATATTGAGAAGTAATTGTTTGATATGAGTACATAATGATTTAAAATGACTCAGAATAATTTAAGGATGCCATTGCACGAGGGTTTATTATCTTGATCCTAGGGCACTCTCATTCAGGGGCTGTGATGTGCTTATTTTGATTAGTTAAATTATATAGGATTTAAAATAATTTAAATTCCAATATTAGATGTATTTGCAATTTTAATCATAAGTTTTTACAATTTTTATAAATTACTTATAAAGTATAGTAAAAGTTTATGTATATTGTTTCTATAATTATATAGATATAATTATGTTTAAATAGTTTAAGTATACTATTTTTATAGTTATATAGATATAGTTATATTTAAACACACTTATATAAAATACACTTATTAAAATGTATACAATATATAGTTATGTATATTGAAGCAGTTATTAATTTGGCATACCTATTGTGCACCAACAAAATCCACACAATGACAACGCATTATATCACAAACGCAAGAGGTATGTATACGAATAAGTATATAAATGCAATCCAAGCAAACCACGGTGAATAAAGGAGAATAATTTCATAAATAATAGATAACATAATCA
Source organism: Sapria himalayana (assembly GCA_029783825.1). Classification (NCBI taxonomy): domain Eukaryota; kingdom Viridiplantae; phylum Streptophyta; class Magnoliopsida; order Malpighiales; family Rafflesiaceae; genus Sapria; species Sapria himalayana. The sequence goes on from JAREIK010003486.1 coordinate 61,010, forward strand.
ATACGCATAAGCTTAATCTTTGATTAAGTAATCCAAGATAATAGATGAAGAATAAATCTATAAAACATACCTCAAATCAAATAACAAATTAATACTTAAACCTTGAATAAATATTGTTGCGTCACAGTCGAGAGATAGATAGCGGGATGTGGAGGAATTCGGTTCACTTTTAGAGATGCGTCGGCGTCGAGAGATAGAATGTATATTTTAGGAAAATATTTATATTTTAAATTATTAAAACATTAAATAAACAATATATATATATATATATATATATATATATATATATATATATATATATATATATAATACAAAATACTCATTGATTTTATTTATTATAAATATTTTTTCAACAAAATTAATGTGTGTAGCAAGGTACAAATAAAAAACAAATTCCTTACAATTTTTTATTATAATATTAATCAAACAATAAATATATAAACAATTAAAATATATATGTTTAGCCTTAAAAAAATATCAAATAGATACAAAATTAACAAACTTCATATAATAAGACATTAATGAAAAGATGATTTGCTTCTAGCCACTCACCTAAGATTTATAAAATACTATTAATGTTAAAAAAAATATATAATTTATATTTTATGGTTATAAATTTTTAAGAATTCATATTAATTTTTACGAAGATAATATGAAATAATTTTAAAGGCATAAAATTTCATATTATTTGATATCATTTATAATTTTTAAAATTTAAAAAATTACTTAAAGTGAGAAGATAATTTAAAAAAGTTATAATTATTATTTTAATAAAACCTTAATGTTAGAAGCTAAAAGTAAAAATATTACTCAATTATTTAATTCATATAAATGTTAGCAGGAGTAAACATCAATGTATTTATTTATAAATATTAATTTATTTTCTTTTAACTTTATTAAAAAATTATATTTTTATTATATTTCAAGATTTTCAAAATTTGATTTATTTATTTTTTTAAAAGTTTTCTATAATCTTAAATTTTTTTTACTTATAATAATATTAATTTTTACTAGTTTATTCATCAATTTAGATATTTTTAAAAATATTTTTTATTTTATCATACAAGGAATTAATTTATATTTATATTAGTAGAAATTTTAATATATGTTAATTTAATTTTTAAAATATCAAAAAAAATTATTATGCTTATTGAATTTATGGATTTTATTAGGTAGGGAAATTTGGTAACTAAATCCATAAATAAATCAAAGATTTTATTAGCTAGGGAAAATCAGTCGCTAAATCCGTAGCTAAATTATGGATTTTATTAGCTAGAGAAAATTCGTTACTAAATTCGTAGCTAATTTATGGATTTTATTAGCTAGGAAAAATCTGTCGCTAATTCCATTGCTAAATTACAGATATTATTAGCTAGGAAAATTTCATCGTTAAATCCGTCGTTAAATTAATGATATTATTTTCTAGGCAAATTCCATCGCTAAATCCATCACTAAATTAAGGATTTTATTTGCTAGGGTAATTCCCTCGCTTAAGTCATCGCTAAATAAAGGATTTTATTTGCTAGAGAAATTATATTGCTAATTTATGAATTTTATTAGCTAGGGAAATTTGGTCGCTAAATCTATATTTAAATCATGGATTTTATTAGCTAGAAAAAATTTGTCACTAAATTTGTGGCTAAGTTCATGCTTTTATTAGCTAGGGATATTCCATCGCTAAATCCATCGCTAAATTCTCTACTTTTATTCAGTGGAATTTATGATAATTTTTGGTTGCTAATCCATCGCTAAAATCTCCGCTTTTCTTGAGTGGAATTTACGAAAATTTTTCATCGCTAATCCGTCGCTAAATCTATAGATAAATCCCCCACTTTTCTTGAGCAGAATTTACGAAAAATTTTCAGTCGCTAATACTTTGTTTTTTTTTCAAAGAAAAATCATAAATCCTTTGTCATTACATAGCTAATCCCTCGCAATTTAGCTACGATTGATCCCTAGCTAAATTAATATTTTCTTATAGTGTTATTCTTTTTTTTCTTCTTATTCTTCTTATTGTTTTTATTCTTGTTATTCTAGGTAGTCTTTTTATTCTTCTAATTATTCTTTTTCATTTTTTTTCTTATTATTTTATTCTTCATATTCTTCTTATTTTTCTTATTCATCATATTAGTCTTATCATTCTTATTCTTCTTATTCTTCTTATTTTTTTTAATCTTATTTTTCATTTTATTTTTTTTATTCTTTATATTCTTCTTATTATTCTTATTCTTATTATTCTTTTAATTTTATATATTCTTTTTATTCATCTTATTTATATTATTCTTTTTATTCTTCTTATTTCTTATTCTTTTAAATCTTTTTATTTTTCTTATTTATTTGATTTTTCTTATTCTTCTTATCCTTCTTATCCTTCTTATTCTTCTTATCGTTCTTATTCTTCTTATTCTTCTTATCCTTCTTATTCTTCTTATTTTTGCTATTGTTATTATTCTTATTAGTCTTCTTATTTTTCTTATTATTATTATTATTATTTTTTTTTATTTTTATTATTATAATTCTTCATATTCTACATATTCTTCTTATTCTTCTTATTTTTCTTATTCTTCATTTTTTTCTCATTCTATTTCTTCTTCTTTTTCTTCTTTTTCATCTTATATTTTGTATTCATCTTATTTTTCTTATTCTTCTTATTCTTCATATTCTTCTGATTCTTTTTATTATTCATATTCTTCTTATTTTTAATATTCTTCAAATTCTTCTTATTTTTCATATTCTTCTTATTCTTATTATTCTTTTTATTCTTCTTATTTTTCTTATTCTTCTTATTCTTTTTATTCTTTTTAATCTTCTTATTTTTCTTATTCTTCTTATCATTCTTATTTTTCTTATTCTACTTATTCTTTTATCCTTCATATTATTCTTATTCTGGTTATTCTTCTAATTTTTCTTTTTCATCTTATTTCTTTTATTATTATTATTATTATTATTGTTATTCTTCTTCTTCTTATTCTTCTTATACTTCCTAAGTTTTGTATTCTTTTAATTCTTCTTATTCTTCTAATTCTTCATATTGTTCTTATTCTAGTTATAATTCTTATACTTTTTATTCTTTTTATTCTTGTTATTCTTCATATCTTTCTTCTTCTTCTTATTCTTCTTATTCTTCTTATTCTTCTTTTTTATTATTTTATTTATTCTTCTTATTCTTCTTATTCTTCTTATTCTACTTATCTTTCTTATTCTACTTTTTTTTATAAAGGTTTGTTTTATTAATTATAACCCTCTCTTTTGGCGGAGGAATACCATTTTTACAATCTACTTCTACCCTTGACCCTTTTACACCCATTCTTAAAAAATAAAATAAAACATATACTATATTAAGGTTTTTCTATCTACAAGCTTTCACTTAAACCTATATGACATGTGCTGGAAAAGTTTATTCAAGGCTTATGATGCCTTTTTTCTTTCCGTTAGTGTCTGCATATTGGTATTGGAGTGAACATTTTTTGGCTTCAATTTTTGATTTCCTCACTTTCCTTGCTTCAGAACTTTCGCATTCTCTTCGTTTTTTTATCTCTCTCGTCGCAAGTACTTCTCCTCACGGCATGAACTTCTGTTGAAGTTTGTAGCTTTATCTAAGGGTGTGCAGACTCCTCCTCCATCCCTTGACATTTTACTTCGACAAACTATATTCTACCCCTCTAACATTATTCTGACATTTATACAAGCACTTGACAGACTACATTTCATAACTCACCTACCCAGAACCAATCAATTACAGACCTGACTAACTTCGCAGCTGACCAGATGCATACACTGACTCAAAACCAGACCCGTTAAAGGCCTTTACAGACTATTTACAACTCAATGACCATTTAATTAAGCTATCTATCCTTGTGGATATTAAGCATTCAGCAACACCAACTTACTCCCTTCTTCTCTAGCTAACCCATTTCACTCTCTCTATATCTTTCCTCTTCAAGGTTCGAATGTAAATGCATGTTGGTTGTCCCCAAGCTTCTTTAACTTTTTGCACATAGCCTCTTTGTTGCCTCATGTTGCCACTTTTGATTTGTACAAAGTTTAGCAGAACATATATATTCTATACCTACCCATTTTTCTTCCTCCCCCCCACCCCTACCCCCACCCCCCTTAAAACATTGACAATTTGATTTACAAGTGAGGCAACACAAAAAGAGAGAAAAGAGAAAAAAACATAAGTGGTAGCAGCCGAAAGCATCTCCACCAGTCTTGAACTTTTATCAGATTTCCTCTTCCATGTCTGCTGAAAAGGGCTTCTATGCTTTTCTACCCTTTCTTTCATTCATCCTCCACTTAACCCAATTAATACCACTCCTTTTTCAGTCTACTGTAGTGATTTTTACAGCAGCCCAATCTCATGTTAAACATTTGTAGCACCTTCATGAGTTTCCTGCCATAAAGACAAAGCAAACTCCAAGACTTTTCATACCTTTAACATACCTGCAATAACCTCTTTTTTGGTCCATGTCCAGGCCTTTCTTGCTGCTTCTTCTTAACTTCTACATCTTTTACATTCTCCCTTAGATTTTTTTTTGACCAAGCAGAAAAACAATAGTATACCCTCTCTGTTTTATTGAAAATACCAAAACACAAGGAAAAAACAAAAGAAAAGAATAAAGTAGAAACTTAGTCTCCCCTCAGGACCAGGGAGACTCTTTACCTGAGCTTTTGGCCTCTGCAAGTTAAGGCCTCCTATTACTGAATTACAGCTATAAAGCCTTTAGCAAGTTAATATTATCACTCAGTTCTTAAGTGTTTTAATTCTTCTAATATAAGGCCATTTTTTGCTATCTAGGACTAGGATGCCTTTGTAATTTTCAGGTAAGTCTCTTTCATGATAATCACGATAACCCCTAATTCTACCTTCCTTAGCTAGCTTATCTGCTAAGGTATTGGCTTCTCTAAATATATGTTTTATAGAGATGTTTAACAAATTAGTTAAATGCAGTATTTCTTCTATTTCTTCTTCATATTTCCACCTTATTGACTTTTTATTAATTAAACTAACTACTATTTTTGAGTCTGATTGAATATCTATCCTGTTTAGTTTATTTTTTATGCATATTTTTAAACCATCTCTTAGAGCTAGAATTTCTGCATGAAGGGCAAAAGAAGCTTGATATTTTCTTGCGTAAGCTAGGACCAAGTTCCCTTCAGAATTTCTTATAGCTCCGCCTCCTCATGCTGCCCCCATGTCTCTATCAAAGCTACCATCTGTATTTAATGCAAGCCTGTCCTTAGATGGTTTTTCCCATGCTATACCTAATGTTTTAAAGTAAGTATATTTTACTTTTAAATTCCAAAAATTCAATATGTCTTTATCTGGTTTTATTTCAAGAAACTTAAGGGGGTTCGATTCTGAAATCATCCTCGTTTCCTCTTTAATTTCTCTCCAGATATTCTCTATTATCATTTTATGTCCCTCAAACCTACTTTTGTTCCTTGCTTTCCAAATGCACCACATAGCTATTAGCGGAACATTAATTTTAATCCACTTTTTAGCTGGGTTTGAAGCATGTATATTAATCCATTTTAAAAGTCTCCTTTTCAAGGTGAGATGATCATATTTTATATGTAATTCTAATCCTAATCTTCTCCATATTTCTGATGCAATCTTTTCTTGTGATAGCAAGTGATCCAAATTTTCAACCTCATTTTCACAACAATCACATCTGTATACTAACTAGATACCTTTCTTTTTTACATTCATATCTATTGGCAAGATATTTGATAATACTTTCCACATAAAAGTTTTAATTTTTTGTGGGTTATCGTTATCCCATGCCCATTTAAATAATATATGTTCTTCTCTTTTCTCTCTTATAACATTCTTAGCTGATTTAATCGAAAATGTTCCTTCATCATTTAACGTCCAGCACCATCCTTTCCTAGTGAGTTTTGAATATTTTTCAACTAAATCTCTTTGTTTAAGCATTTGCACCCATATTTGAGATTTTTTACTTTTATTTTTAATTTTATTCGTGTCATCATTTATGCAATACTTTGCTCGCATAAATTCCGACCATAAACTTTCGTTTTCTTTTAATCTCCACCATCTCTTACTTATCCAAGCCTTAGCTAAATCGTTAAGATTAGAAAATCCCAATCTAGCTTCTTGCAATAGAAAGCATAAATCTCTCCATTTTTTCCAGTGAATTTTATATTTGCCTTCTTTTTTGCCCCATAAAAAATTAGCTAGATCTTTTTCTATTTTTTTAATAAATATTTTGGGGGGTTGAATAATCATTAAATTATGCATTAAAGCACTTTGTAGAACATGTGCTATCATTGTTATCCTTCCCCCATACTTAGCAACTCCTCCTTCCACCCGGATACTTTTCTTTTTAATGTTTCCATTAAAAAATCTAAATACTCCGTTTTTAATCTACCTTCATAAACTGGGCAGCCCAAGTATATTATTTCCCCCTTTTTTTTGAGAAAAGCCTGTTATATTTTTAACTCTGAGTTAATGCATTAGGAGATTTCGAAGCCACAATGTATTGACATTTTCATTTGTTAAGCATTTGACCTGTTTCTTCTTCCATGCATTTTAATAGCTCCATCAGATTGTGAAGCGATTTGCTTCCTCCATTAGTGAAAATCACTACATCATCTGCATGTGCTAAACAGCATACCAAAGGTGTATTCTTTGGTTGACTAAAACTTCCTATTCTACCTCTTTCAATGTTGTTTTTAAGGTTTACAATTAACAATTCTATATAGATATTGAATAGTGAGGGAGATAGAGGATCTCCTTGTCTTAGACCTTTTTTCGGTTTTATTTCTTCTCCTAATTTTCCATTTATAATAATTTTAACCCATGTGTTTGAAATACATCTATATATTAAATCTATCCAGACTTCAGAGAAGCCCATTTTGCGCATGGTGAAACAAAGAATATCCCATTCTACTCTATCAAATGCTTTAAATAAATCTAATTTTATCATTACATTCTGGCCTCTTGTTTTAGTTCCTATTTCTCTAATCATTTCTTTAGCCAAACATATATTCTCCATTATTAATCTATTTTCCATAAAGCATGTTTGTTCCTTTGAGATAATTTTAGGTAGGACATTTGCTAGCCTTCTTTGCAAAATTTTGGCAAGAATTTTATAAATAGAATTACAAAGACTAATTGGTCTAAAGTCTTCTCCTTTTTGAGGGTTTTCCATTTTTGGTATGAGGACAATATAAAAGCTGCCCCAGTTTTTTCCTATTTCTGAACCACAGAATATACAAAGAATGGCTTTCATTAGATCCTCTTTTATTATGTTCCAGCATTCTTGGAAGAAACAATTGTTCCATCCATCTGGACCTGCCGCACTGTCTTTGTTCATACTAAAAACTGCTACTTTGATTTCATCTTCTTCTGGGAATTTAGTAAGCATTTCATCATCTTCTGAAGATATTTTATTTTCTATACTTTGTAAAAGAGTATAACCATTATGATTACTTTCCCCACCTAAATGTTTTTCAAAGAGATTTGCAAAGTATTTTTGGATATCTTCTTTTTTTTTCCACCCATTCTTCTTTCTCATTTATTATGCCTTTTATTCTATGTTTTTGATATTTTATTTTTGTAACTCTTTGAAAAAATTTTGTATTTTTGTCCCCCTCCTTTAACCATTTTATCTTTGCTTTTTGTTTCCAATATGTCTCTTCCATTAACAGCTTTAATTTTAATTCAGCCTGTACTTTGCTTAATGTGATTCTATTATTTGTGTTTTGATCTGTTTCAAATTCTAGTTCTTCTTTTATCACTAACTCTTCAGCATCCTTTATGTTTTTATTGATATCACCAAATATTTCTTTATTCCATTTTTTTAAATCGAATTTTAATTTTTTTAGCTTAGAGTTTAACAATTGTAATGGGTTTCCTGAAGCCTCTTTATACCAGGATTCTTTAACCAAGTCTATAAAGTTATGATGAAGACACCAGGTGTTCTGAAATTTAAACGAACCCCCTGTGTGTGATGATGTATCTTTAATCATGATTAAAAGCGAGCTATGATCCGAGCATGTTTTATTTAAGTGTTTCACCTGGGTCGAGCTAAAGTGCTCTAGCCACTTGAAATTAAATAGAACTCTGTCTAATCTAGCCCATATCGTTCCTTTGTTTTTCCAGTTGTTGCACCATGTGAATTTCAAACCTAAGTAATTAGCTTCTATTAGGTTAGTTTTTCCTATAATCTCATTAAATTGAGAGGTTGCTCTAGCATTTGGAGGTTTCCCCCCTTTTTTCTCACTAGACTTTCTTACTATGTTAAAATCTCCACCTATTATCCACGGCTTATTTTCCATGGCTAAACTCTCCATTTCACCCCATAGCTCTTTTCTTTCCTCTTTTTTGTATTTAGCATATATTACTGTTATTATTTCCTTTTTCTCTTGAGTTAAGCTAAAATTTATTATTTGACCAGTTTCTTTTAAAATTGTTATATTTGGGTTATTCTTCCATAATAACCAAATATTACCATTATTATTAGAGAATCCATGCTCAAAGCCTAATAGTTTTTTATATTTTCCTAGGTGAACTTTATCCACCATAGGCTCAGTTATCGTTAACATACTGATTTTATGCATATTTATCAATTTTTTAACCATGTTTCTTGAGGAGAGATTAGCCACTCCTCTTATGTTCCAGTAGATGAAATTATACATGATTTGCAGATTTTGCCTGCGCTCTAGTCGTGCATTTAGTTTCGTATGTTTTATTTAAATATTTTTTCATGTTTCTTGGCTTTTTTAGTGAACTGAAATCCCCTCCTCTTTCACTTTTCCATTCTTTTCCCAATTGAATAGCCATTATTTTTATTTCTTCTATTGCCCATTCTCTATTTCCCATATTTTGTTTAAGTTTTTCTATATTTATGTCATCTTTAGTGTACCTCACTTTCTGCTCATCTTCAACTTCTTTTGAATCAAGAGTTATAGAGCTTTTCATTTCTAGTTCCTCTTCTGAGAAATCTTCAATAACTAGTGCCCATCCTTTGTTTTTATTACTTTTATTTTTCGTTTGTAACCTCATTCTTTTGTTTAATTCTACAATTTTTTTAAACATCTCTCTCCTCCTTATGTTTTCTGTATTTTCAGTTGTTCTATCCTCTTCTTCACTCGATTTTTTATATTCTATAAGCTTTACTTCTTCTACTTCCCTATTCTGTAACTCTGTATTAGTTTCTGTATGGGCAGGCTGCATGATTTGGGTCTTTTTTCGATATTGAACTATCTTCCTACCCTTAACTGCCTCCATTTTATTTTCTTCCTCCCTTTGCTTACCATCTGTTCTTCTTTTGTTAACTATGCAGCTCACTATATCATGCCCCATCTTCTTACAGCAAGAGCAATAGGCTGGTAGGTGTTCTGGAATCACTTGTTGCTAGAAGCCTCCCCCTTCCAAATCTCCTATCCATATATGATTTGGAGGAGGCTTCTGCAGGTTTGTTTCCACACAGATACGAGCCACACTAGGTCTCGAGAGTGTAGCTGTTGCACCATCGAGAAGAAGAGGAGAACCAAGAACACTTGCAATATGATACAAAGCATATTTATCAAAGAGATGTATAGGTAGCATAGGAAGTAAAAACCATACCGGGGCCATGGTAGATTCTTCCTTCGTGGTGAATTTTGGTGTGCATTTGAATGTTCTCATGGGATAACCCATGATATACCAGACGCCCTTGAGCCAAATGCGATGAAAATCCTCTTTCATATGTAGTTGCAGCAACATATGCTTCTCATCGATGAGGCCAATTTTAATCAACGCCTTGAGCTTCAGTGATTCGAAGAAAGCTCGAATGTCATCAATTCTAGGTCTTCCGTGTGAGAACTTACCCACGATAGTATCTTTATGAGGCTCGGTAAGCTTTTGGAGGTCCTCGAATGAAAATAGAACCGAAGGTTCTTCGTGATTTTTCGTGTGAATTTCCGAGGAAGATGATAGGAGGCGCGCGTTATTATTAATAATATTGGAAAAGGATTTCTTATTATTTAAGTAATCCATTTCCATCAAAATGCTCTTGAAAACGGCTTCTTCCTCCTCAAAATTTGCAGTTGCTCTCTTTAGAAAGTTCTGTTTTATCTCTCTAGAAAGTTAAGAGCGTTTTTCAAAGAAAAAAACCTTTCTTATTCTACTTATTCTTCCTATTCTACTTATTATTCATTTTCATTTTATTCTTCTTATTCTTCTTATTCTTTTTATTCTTCTTATTTTTTTTATTACTTTTCTTTTTTTATTAATCTTTTTATTCTTCGTATTCTTTTTTTCTACTTATTCTTCTTATTCTTTTTAATTTTATTTTTCTTTTTATTTTTTTTTATTTTTCTTATTATTTTTATTATTCATATTCTTATTAGTCTTCTTATTTTACTTATTCTTCTTTTTCATCTTATTTTTAATTTTCATTTACTCTTTTTTTTCTTCGTATTCTTCTTATTTCTTATTCTTCAAATTCTTATTATTCTTTCTATTCTTCTTATTCTTTTTATTTTTTTATTCTTCTTATTCTTCTTATTCTACTTATTTTTATTATTGTAGTTATTCTTATTAGTCTTCTTATTCTTCTTATTCTTCTAATTATTATTATTATTATTATTTTTATTACTATTATTATTATTCTTCATGTTATTCATAATCTTCTTATTCATCTTATTCTTCTTATTTTTCTTATTCTTCTATTTTTTTCTTATTCTATTTGTTCTTCTTATTCTTCTTAATCTCCTTATTCTTCTTATTCTTCTTATTGATCTTATGTTTTTTATTCATCATATTTTTCTTATTTTTCTTATTTTTCTTATTTTTCTTATTCTTCTTATTCTTTTTATTCTTTTTATTCTTCTTATTCCTCTTATTTCTTTTACTCTTTTATTCTTCTTATTTTTTTTACTCCACTTATTTTTCTTATTCTTTTTCTTAATGTTTGTTTTATTATTATCGCCCTCTATTTTTGTGGAGGAATACCATTAGTACAAACTATGCTGCTATTCGTTACCCTTTTACACCCATTTGATCAGTAGGCTAAAAACATAACTTTTAAAGCTTAATTATTTTTGAACATAAATGAGTGCTTGAGTCTATTTCTTTAAAATCTTTAAGCAACAAAGGAAGCTTCTGATTCCATTCATATAACGGTTTAAAGGAGGTTGTTGGATGCCTTTGTACTTTTTATTCTTTACCATGTTGGAGACTATTTCTGTTCAAGGTTCAACAACAAATCAATTTTTCTTTATTTGCCTCTAGCTACTCTGCTTTCTGCCTCTTACCTACTTTACCTTCTACTACTTACATGGTTCCCACATTCCAAGAAAGAAACACACTAGCACCATCTTGCTAAATAGCCTCTAACATGCCACAGCAGTCTAGTGTTATAGGCAAACTATATTTACTGCCTACTTTCCTCTTCTCTGCTAATCAAGTTAGAAATGACTCTACTCATTAAAACCATAATTAATAACCATTAAAAGCATATTGTAGGCACATAAACAATCAAACCATTAAAACCATTAATATTTTTTTCGTACTATTGACTTTTAAATCCCTTTAATCTTCTACCTATAAAACACCAGACAAAATACTAAATAAAAATGTTAGTAACACCATTCTTCTTACATCTCTCATCTGAGATTAACTATCCCTGACATCTTTGCATTATGTTCTACATAAGTAGAAACTTCTTGAGACAATTTCCTACAAAACCACCAGACAGATATTATTATCCTATAAAAGATAATTTTTACAGCTTCTATTGATGGCCATATTCTATTGTTACTTATATTGTTTATCAGTATGCAAAAAAGAATGTACAGTATCCCACTACAAGTAAATAATCTTGTGAGAGCTTTCAAGCTAGTGAATTTTATTACATATTGTGTGTGTCTTCATGTACCCAATTTTGTCTGTTATTAGACAACTATTTTTAATCTGTATTATTGAATGTAGTCTTAATGGAAGTTTGCTGCTGATTTCCTCAATAGATGGGCTTTCTTGATCTGTCTTGAGTTCTTTCGAATCCTTCCTTACCCTGTCCTTCTCTCCATCTTCTTGTACGAGTTTAGCTAAACAAACTGCTCACTACTAGACCGAGAGATTTATTGATTTTCCATCGTTACAATAAACTAGTTGTTAACTTTGATTTTCCTATGTATAGGATATCTTATTTCATCTAGTATTAGTATGCCCCTATATTTAGCAGGCATGGTTAGTGCTTCGAAGTCCTGGTTTCCTAAGTTTCATCTTCTTTAGCTAGCTTATCATCTACTTGTTTAACTTCTCTAAATATATGTTCTATACAGTAATTTATATCATGCACCAGTTGTATAATTTTTTTTATATCATTTATATATTTCTATAGAAATCTATGACCTTTAATTATACCTACTAACATTAGTGAATCGATTTGTATTTGAACATTTTTTATTTTTCTATCTTTGCATATTTTTAGACATGTCAGGAGGGCCTAGATTTCATACTAAAAAGGAGTATTAGCTTTTAATTTTCTAGTGAATGCCCAAATCACCTTGCCTTTAAAGTCTCTCAGAATTCCTCGACCTTACTGCTATGCCCATTTCTTTTTTAAAACTACCATCTGTATTAAGTGTCATATAACCTTTTGGTGGTTTATTCCATTGTATACTCATAAAGCTTAATGATTTAGTATTTTGGAGTCTTAGATGCTACTTATCTATATATTCTTTATTTTCTGAGTATATTATATTTTTTAATAGATAAGCTTCAGAAATAAACTTTAGTTCTTTTTTGATATCCCACACCATATCATTCATTTCAATACCCTCATATCGACTTTTGTTTCTAGCTTTTCATATGCACCATATTACCAAAGGTGGGATGGTATTCTTGAGCCATTTTTGGATAGATTTATGATTAGGCCTCCTCATCCATTTTTGAATTCTATTATTAAAAGTTTAATTTTTGTTCATTAAGCTCATTTATTTTTCAAAATTTTTCTTTATCTTTGAAGCTATTTTTCATTGTGAAAATATGTGATCTGAGGTTTCTATTCTCATTCTGAAGTATTTGCATCTAGAGGCTAGATTTATGCCTTTTTTTTTGTATGAGAGTATCTAATGGAATAATGTTAGATAGATATTTCCATAAGAATAATCATGTTTTAAGTGAATTATTATTGTTCTAACACCTTTCAAATAATTCTTGTGAGGGTTTTATGCTCCTAACTAAGTTCTTGGCTGATTTTAAGGAAAATGAAACTTCCTTGTTTAATTTCCATTAATAACCATACTTAGTAAGCATAGAATGATTATCCATCATTTCTTTTTGTTTTAAAGTTTGCTTCCATATCTGAGATTCATTTCTAATCTTTTTTATCCTATTAGTGTCATTGTTTACTAGGTATTTTGCTCTCATATATGATGCCCAAAGATTATTATTTTCTTTTAGCCTCCGCCATCTCTTGCAGGCCCATGTCTCAACTATCTCTTCTAGTCTAGTAAATCCTAGACCCACTTCTTCTTTTGGAAAGTAAAGGTTTTCCCATTTAATCCAATGGAAATTCAGTTTACCATTCTTCTTGCCCCAAAGATAATTAGCTAGCTCTCTTTCTATTTTTTAATGAAATATTTAGGCGGTTATATATTCATTAGATTGTTCATTAATATAATTTGAAGTACATGTGATATGAGTGTAATTCTACCACTCATGTTCAATGATTCTATCTTCCAGCCCAATATCTTGTGCCTAAGCTTGACCAATAAAAAATCTAGGTATTCTAATTTAATTCTGCCTTCATATAATGGGCACCCAAGATAAAAGATTGCTCCTTTTATGTGAGAGAATCTTGTGATCTTTTTTAGCCTATGGGCTAGGCTGAGCAGAGCTTTCTTTGATATTTTAAATTAGCATTTATTTCTATTTAGCACTAGACTCGTTTCTTCTTCCATTATTTAGAAAATTTTGATTAAGTTCATTAGAGATCTATTATTACCATTGGTGAATAATATGATATCATCTGCATATGCTAGACAACTTGTTTGAGGCATTTCTTTGTATCGCCTAAAAGTGTATACGTCCCCTTTACTTTATTTATTTTTCAAATTAACAATAAATAATTCCAAATATATGTTAAAAAAAGAAGGTAATAGGGGATCTCCTTGTCTTAACCCTCGGGTGGGCTTAAACTATTTCTCCTTCTCCCTGTTTATAATAATCTTGAACCAAGTACTAGAAATGTATCTAAAAAATAAATATATCCATGCTTCTACAAAACCCATTTTCTCATGGTAAAGCATAAAATCTGCCAGTCTACTCTATTAAAGGCTTTCGATAGGTCTAGTTTGAAAATTATATTATGTTCTCTAGCTTTGGAGGAAAACTCTTTCATAAGTTCTTTAGCCATGCATATATTCTCCATGATCAATCTGTTTTTTATAAAAACTGATTGTTCATTTGAAATAATTTTAGGAAGTATATGTCCTAGTCTATTTTGCAACAGTTTTTCCAGGATTTTATATATAGAATTGCATAGACTAATAGGTCAGTAGTCCTCTCCTCCTTGGGGGGTTTTTCTTTTTAGGAATAAGGACTATGTGAGTTAGTTCCCACTTTTTATTAATTTTTGCTAAACAAAAGAGCCAATGAATGACATGAATAATAACTTGTTTAATTATATCCCAGCATGCTTGAAAAAACATGATATTCCAGCCGTTTGGTCTAGTTGCACTATCCTTAACAATGTTATAGATAATGTTTTTGATTTCTTCCTCTTATGGGATTTCCATTAGCTTCTTATTGTATTCATCATTAATTCTATTATTTATGTTTTACAAAAATTTATGCGCTATCATCTTATTTTTATCGCATATTAATATTTTTTATATACCTTGTAGAGTATCTTTAATATATATCTTATTTTCTAACCATATTCTTTCATTATTTTTATTCCATTTAACTTATGTTTTTGATTCTTAATTTTCGAAACCAGTTAAAAAAAGTTAGTTTTTTGATCACCATCTTTTAACCATTTTAGTTTTTCTCTCTGTTTCCAAAAAATCTTTTCCATGTATAATTGTAGTTTATGTTCACTTTGTGCTTTATTAAGCTCACAAAGATGGTCTGTACTATGATTCCAATCATGTTATTATTCTACATTATCAATTTTCTATTCTATTTCTATGATGTTCTTATTAATATTACTTAACTTATTTTTGTTCTAGTTTATTAAACATGATCTCAACCTATCTAATTTAACATTAAGAATCTGATTTGGGTTACCTTTTACTAGCTGCATCCAAGACTCTTTCACAATGTCTTGGAAGTCATCATGCAAGCACCACATATTTTAAAAATTAAATGATGTATTTTTAGTTTCTATATTTTGATGGGATATAAGGAGAGGGTTATGATTTGAACATGTTCTGTTTAGGTGTTTGACTCCTATATTTTCAAAGGAATCTAGCCACTTCGAATTGAAGAGGACTCTATCCAGTCTAGACCAGATAGCTCCTTTCTTTTTATGGTTATTTGTCCATGTGAAATTTGAGCCTAAAATGTTAGTTTCCAATAAATTACATCTATTGATTGCTTCATTGAAGTTATTGCTAGCTTGTAGATTTATAGGTCTGCCACCTTTTTTTTTTTGGATGCATTTCTAATAGTATTAAAGTCTCCTCCTATTATCCAAGGTATATTTTTGAATGCTATTTCATCCATGTTTTTCCATAGGTCTTTTCTTTTTTCTTTAGAGTTATTAGGATGATTCCCCCTTTACTTTTGTTTAGGCTGAGATTTATTATTTGTTCATATTCCTTAATATTTGTGGTATCCAAAAAATCTTTCCACATAACCCATATTTTATTGGTTTTATTCAGAGAAGACATTCATGAAACCTAACCTATTTTTGTAAAATTCCAGCTGATTTTTATCAACCATTGATTCAGCTAACATTAAGAGTGAAATTTTGTGTAATCTTACCATTTTTTTAGCATGTTTAGGGATGGTCAGTTGGTTATTCTCATAATATTCCAGAATAAGTATGTAACATTATTTGAGGATTTTAGTTAAAATCTTGTTTTACACTTTGTATCATAAGTTTTATTTAAGTATCTTTTTGAGTTTCTTGTTTTTTTTTGTGAAGTTAGGGCTCTAAATTATTTCAGACTTTTCTTTCCTTGTAGATGTTAGGCAATTGTAAACTTATAATTTTCAAATTTTTTATGGCCCATTCCCTGTTAATTATTTATGTTCTTCTCTTTTCAAAATTTATGTCATTTTTAGACCGAATAGCATTATTATTTATTTATGAAATTATTATGATATTATTGTAGCTTTTAATGGAATCTATATTAGAACCAAATTCTAATCCAGAAAACCATCATTCTGTGTCCTCTAATTTTATAGTATTTTTTGGTTTTCTATTTCTAACAACCAAATTTTTAATTTTATCCATCATAATTCTTATATTTTTTTCTTCTATTATATTTTTATCTTAGACATGATTATTATTAGTAGTTTTTGTTATGGGGGGAAGAGATTCTGTTATAGTATCCATTTTATTAGGAATTATAGATTGATTAACCATGGCCTCCTCATTGATTTTTTTCATGATTTATTATGGGTCTGTAAACCAATTTCTCATGTTTTCTAGCTCAGTTCTCAACATTCTGTTCTACTCTTGATTTAGCCATATAGTTTCTTGTTGAGTGACCTCTTTTTTTAAATTTCCCATGGTAGATAGGAAGCTGTTCAAAAATGATGGGCTAACAGTAGCTTATCTTTGCATTCTCTTAAATCCATATCCTTTCTGGGATATGGAATTGTATGTTAACTTCAATGCAAACCATTGCCACACTTGGGCTAGTAAGGGTGGCAGTAGCCCCATCCATCAATAGATGATTTCCATTAAGTTTTGGAGATGGAGAAAAGAAACAATTTATTAAAAAAATGGATGCGTAGTTTTGAAGATTTTTTTTTAAAATTAAATGCCTAATTTCTCTCTCTAGTTCTTAGAGCTATGGGTTTTACAAAAAAATGTGTTCTTATTCTTCTTATTCTTCTAATTATTCTAATTCTTCTTTTTCTTCTTATCCTTCTTATTATTCTTATTCTACTTATTCTTCTTATTCTGCTTATTCTACTTATTCTTCTTATTTTCTTTATTTTAATTATTCTTCTAATTCTACTTATTATTCATATTCTTTTTATTCTTTTTTTTCTTTTTATTCTTTTCATTATTCTTATTCTTTTTATTCTTGTTATTCTTTTTTTTCTTCTTTTTCTTCTTATTCTTCTTATTCTTCTTATTCTTCTTATTCTTCTATTTTTTTTTATTCTTATTTTTCTTTTTATTCTTTTTATTCTTCATATTCTTCTTATTATTCTTATTCTTTTTATTCTTCTTATTCTACTTATCTTCGTATGTATCATTTTTTATTATCCTTCTTATTTTTTTTTCGATTTATTCATCTTATTTTTTTTTCATCTTATTTTTCTTATTCTTCTTTTTCTTCTTATTCTTTTTATTCTTCTTATTCTTCGTATTCTACTTAATCATCTTATATTTGTTTTTGTTGTTATTCTTCTTTTCTTCATATTCTACTTATTATTCATATTCTTCTTAATATTCTTATTCTTCTTATTCTTCTTATTCCTATTAGACTTCTTATTCTTCTAACTCTTTTTATTCTTATTATTCTTCTTATTCTTATTATTGTTCTTATTCTATTTTTTCTTCTTATTTTTGAAATTCTTATAAATATTCTTATTCATTCTATTCTTCTAATTCTTCTAATTTTTCTTATTATTCCTTTCCTATTTATTCTTCATATTCTTTATATTCTTCTAATTCTTTTGATTATTCCTATTCTTCTTATTTTTCTTATTCTTCAAATTGTTCAAATTCTTTTTATTCTTCTCATTCTTCTTATTCTTCTTATTTTTCTTATTTTTCTTATTCTATTTATTCTTCTTAATCTTATTATTATTATTCTTATCATTCTTATTATTTTTATTCAACTTATTCTTTTATCCTTTTTATTATTCTTATTATTCTTATTCTTCTTATTCATCTAATTTGTTTTATTCTTTTTATTCTTCTTAATTTTTCTTATTCATCTTATTCCTCTTATTCTTCTTATTCTTTTTATCCGTCCTTTTCTTCTTATTCTTCTTACCCTACTTATTCTTCTTATTCTTCTTATTTTTTTTATTTTACTTGTTCTTCTTATTCTACTTATTATTCATATTTTTTTATTCTTTTTATTCTTTTTATTCTTCTTATTCTTCTTATTCTTCTTATTCATATTATTCTTCTTATTCTTCTTATTCATTTTATTCATATTATTCTTCTAATTCTTCTTATTCTTCTTTCTCTTAATATTTTTCTTATTCTTTTTATTCTGCTTATTCTTCTTATTCTGCTTATTCTTCTTATTCTTCTTATTCTTCTTATCCTTCTTATTCTTTTTTAGACTTCTTATTCTTCTTATTTTTCTAACTTTTCTTATTCTTCTTATTCATATTTTTATTCTTATTCTTCATATTCTTCTTTTTCTTCTTATTCTTCTTATTCTACTTTTTCTACTTATTATTCTTATTCTTCTTATTTTTCTTATTCATATTTTTCTTATTTTTCTTCTTACTCTTCTTATTCTTGTTATAACCATAAATTAATTTTTTTATTTCTAAAATTTATTTTATTAATTTATAAATAATATTATAAAAAATAACCTTATATATTTCTTTAATTATTAAACATTAATGTTTTTATTTATTAAATAATATAATTAATGTTTAAATATAAATAATTTTTTTTCTAATTTTTTCATTTGTGACCCATCTCTCCCCTTGTTTGGCCGTATCTAACTATCAAATAGTGAACATTTCTCTCTCTCTCTCTCTCTCTCTCTATTTTATTTGTTTATTTTCATATTTTTTTTAAAAAAATTAGTAATGAGTTTTGCAAATTTAAAATCGACGATCATCTAAATGGTGTTTTTTTTATTGAATTATTGTGTGTTAACGATAAATCAGAAATGTGATGTTTTTTTCTTTTAATTATTATTTATTTTAATGTTTAATGGATTTCAAATCAACAGAAAGTGTGATAGCTTTTAAATTCGAAAAGGAATAGTAAAAGAGGTCGAACAAAAAGTTAACAAGAGGAGAAGAAGAGTAAGGTACTGTAATTTTTTAAATTCAAAGAAGTGCAAGATACCATGCATTCTCAAATCACACTGGCCATGCAAGGT
This sequence comes from Sapria himalayana, assembly GCA_029783825.1. Classification (NCBI taxonomy): domain Eukaryota; kingdom Viridiplantae; phylum Streptophyta; class Magnoliopsida; order Malpighiales; family Rafflesiaceae; genus Sapria; species Sapria himalayana. The sequence continues at coordinate 80,231 of JAREIK010003486.1, forward strand.
GACTTATTTTGTGTATCCATTTATAATAAGTAATTATTCCATCATTATATAATATTCACATGAGTAAAGTGATAGATAATTTGATTAGTAATAAAGTATACCATTCCTTTTTTAAAAAAATGTGCATTTAGTATATATATCTAAAGTAGTAGATGTGTGGTGCGTGTGAAGTTGTTTATTTAGTGTAGTCTATGTTTGCATTTTTTTTTGTTTATAATGAAACATGTGTACTAATATACTTCTTTACACAAAAAACTTATCAATTTTTTTTCACACATACAAAAAATTAGAAATGATCAAAAATATATTGTACATCTAAATTAAAACAAAAAAAAAATTAACAAGATGAAGCACATCATTTAATAATGATTTTCAACAATTTGAAAATAATCTAATGCTGATTCTGAGATTATTAATGAGAATCAATATATCAATTTAAAGTTTTTTAATTAAAATTATTTATTTGATCATAAAATCTTCATATGAAGAAATATCTTTAATATTTGGGTGATAATTTAGATTTAATGTTATTCTAGTTGTCAATTTTTTGATAAATTCAACATTTAGCAATAAAAAATTAATGATAAACAAAAATCAAAAATTATCATTAATGCATAATATAATACTCTTGATATATGATACTCTTGATATAGCGTAAGTTTTTCTTTTATTTTTTTTTCAGCTATTTTAGATTTAGCATATATTAATAATTTTTTTTTGTGCAGATGATTATAATCTTGATATATCATATATATATTTATACACACACACACACATGTATGTATGTATGTATGTATAGTTTTTTGTTTGTATTTATGTGTATCACTATATTTTATGCCATTTATATGTTAGCAACTTTTTGTTTTGATGTAAAAATAATAGTATGAGTATATCAAAATATTTTTTAAGTTATTTGCAATTATAGCCATGTAATTGTTTGATGAAATTAATTAACCTATTTTAGAAGCTTTTAAAAAAAGTGATGTGGCCTTTTGGTTGATTTACTCGCTAACTATTTTGGTATTGTGAAAAATAGCTTTATCGGGCTGCTCTTGCCAAAATTAAGTTTTTCTTAAATATCTAATCAGAAAAAATATATAAGTGATGGGCATATTTATAATTTTTGCTAAATTAAAAGTTTCCATCCTTCGTATTGATTAGGTATTAATTGATGTGTATGTATGTTTTCTTTACCAAACTATCTTTTGATTATAGTTTTACACAAATTATGTTAATGTTAATGTCTGTAATTATTTGTATCTCTAATTAGTACATATTTGTAATGCTAGAAATCTATAATTGTAGCTTGCATCACATCTATGTTTTCTAGTTAAATACTTTGTATAATATGTTTTTTAATCCAAATATGTTTTTGATCATGTTTGATTTCTTCATTAATTAGAGTTCTTGGAATTGGATCTTCATTCCATTACTTTTTTCTTTCCTATTTATTTTAATATTCAAATATTGAGTTGAATTACTGTAGAAGTTTTGGTCTTAGATCTTCATTGAGAAGTGAGAAGTTTACTCCTTGAAACATTTAATTTCATTTTTTTTGCTTACCTTTCGTGTCCTTTCATGTGATTTGCTTCCTTAATTATTAGTATAATTTGAATTCATTGTATGTTTCATTTAGAATTATGATTGAGCATTATTTTTTGCAAATATAACAGAGCAAAATGAGTTCAGATCATTAGTGGATGTACAAATGGTGTATGAATGGAATTTTGAATAAAAATATTTTGAGTGGGCTAGAAACTTTCATCAACTTTGCGTGTAGTCAATCTAGATGGATGCATAGAAATAAAATTAAGTGTCCATGTAATAACCACAAATGTTAGAATATATCTTTTCATGATGTAAACAATTTTAGATACCATGCGGCTAAATATGGCTTTGTACCAAATTATTTTATTTGGATTTATCATGGAGAAAGTACAATGGTTTTGAATATTAACCAAAATGAGGGTACTGAATCGTATGTATGTAGGGAAGAAACATCAAGAACATATCATAGAATGGTCATGAAAACTACTAGTACTGACTTCAATATAGATTACATGGATGAACCACCTAATCTTGAAGCTCAAAAATTTTATGATATGTTTAAAGATACAGATAATGAGTTGTGGCCTAGTTGTAAAATACATTGGCAATTGTTACTTGTGGCACGACTTAAGAGCATGAAGTCAGAATATCATATGTCTAAGAAATTATTTGATCAGGTGACATAACTAATAAAGAAGATTATTCTGGATAATAATTTGGTCACTAACAACTTTTACTGCACTAAGAAGTTACTATGAGGTATGGGTCTACTAGTGGAAAAAATTGATTGTTGTTTCAATGGATGTATGTTATAATGGGGTGGTGATAGTGATTAATTTAGCTGTAAGTTTTGTGATCATCCACGGTTTAATAAGGCACCTCATGTTGTAGATATGTGACAAAAGATGAAAGTTGTATATTAAAAGATGTATAACTTTCTTTTAATTCCTCGAATGCAAAGACTATATGCATCAATTGCTACAACACATGATATGAGATGGCATTCTAAGCATGAGATTGAAGAAGGGGTGATGCATCATCCATCAGATTCACTTGCTTAGAATCATTTTAATCATATACATCAAGCTTTTGCAGTTGAAAGGCAAAATGTGAGATTGGGTCTCTACACTAATGCTTTTTAGCCATTTGGCCATTTGGACAATAGTATTCAATATGGCTAGTGATACTGACACCTTACAACTTGCCTCCATGGTTTTTTATGAAGGAGCAATATATGTTTCTGTCAATATTGGTTCCAAGGCCAAAAAATTCAAAAGACATGCTGGATGTTTTCTTACAGCCTCTTACAGCAGATTTAAATCATTTGTGGGATGTTGATGTGAATACATATGACATCTCAAAGAAGAAAATTTTCATTATGTGGGCAGCCTTTATGTGGACGATATGTGATTTTCCTACATATTCAATGTTGTTTGATTGTAATAATATAGGACGATTAGCATGCTCGTATTGCAAGAAAAAGTCTGATGCATTTACCCTAAAATTTAGTATTAAATAGGCGTAATTTTTTAACAATCATAAGATTCTACCTACAAATCACCCATTCCATAGAAATAGAACTGCATTTCAGAAAAACAAAATAGTGATGATAATTGCACTAGTTGTTCGTTCGAAAGATAATATCTTGACAGAGATTTAGAGATTGGGTCTAAAGAAGGTAACTAAAATGGATGCTACTGGAACTAATGGATCAATATGCAAAATATTTGGCTGGAAGAAATGTAGTATTTTTTGGGACCTGCCCTATTGGAAGTCCACTTTTATTCATCATAACTAGGATGTAATTCATATTGAAAAAAATGTTTTTGACAATATTTTTAACACTATCATTAATGTAGATGGAAAAACAAAAGACACTTTAAAATCAAGACAAGAGTTGAATCATTAATGTCGACAACCTAAATTGAAATAGAACAAGGCTATTGGAAATTACCCTAAAGCTTGTTCACACTTGATAATAAGGCATGACAGACATTGTGTCAATGGGTTAAAATTTTGAAATTCCATGATGGATATGTGTCAAATATGGGTAGATGTGTGGATATGAATAATCTTAAGTTGTTTGGAATGAAAAATCATGACTGTCATGTATTTATGCAGAGATTAATACCAAATGCTTTCCGTGAAATGCTTTCCATAAGTGTTTGGAAGGTCCTTATAGAACTTAGTCTGTTCTTTAAACATCTAACTTCAACTACAATCAAAATAGATGATATGGTGAGACTGAAGAATGACATTCCTCTCATTCTTTGTAAACTTGAATGGATATCCCCACCAAGCTTTTTTGACTCAATGGAGCATTTACCGATCCATCTGGCATATGAAGCAAGGATAGTCGTCCCAGTGCAATATAGGTGGATGTATCATTTTCAAAGGTAAATAAATATAAGTAGTTGTGTTTTATTATTTCAAGCATAAATTAATATTATTATTTGATTTAATTGAAACCTAACATAATGGTTGTATGTATCTTCATAAGTTGAAATTGAATGTTAGAAACAAGATAAAAGTTGAAGGTTCAATTTACAATGCACATTTAGTAGAAGAAGCCTCATCTTTTTGTTCTTATTATTTTGTGGATCATGTCAATACAAATAATAGAAATGTACCTCGGAATGATGAAGATTGTGGGCTGGTAGAAGATGAATCTGCGGACAAGCTATCTATTTTCAAGCACCCTAGAAGAGCAAAGAAAAGATGTATGACAGATGAAGAGTACAATGCAACTCGGAGCTATGTTTTACTTAATTATGAGGAGACTACACTATTTATTGAGTATGTATACCCAAAATGGTTGAAGATTTAATCATAGTTCAATTTTGTCCTGATTAGTAATAATTAAAATTTGATTTCCATTGTTCTCTCTCTACTTATATTTGTGCAGTGTTTATGTTGGGTAGTTAAAAGATAGGTAACACACCATTTCCAGCCATGAGGTCGATTCTATGCTAGAAATATAATTTGTGAATTGGTTCAAAAACTATGTGAGAAGTCTTAAGCTTTATTTTTTTTTGAATTATTTGATTTATTAGTATTTTTAGTATTTGACATCATTTGTTGAATTTATGCAACAGACAAATGATCCTTCAAATGGAGATTCCAACATATTCATACAGAATTTAAGTAAAGGCTCGTTTATATATGACAACCTACCATGGGTATTTTGTCAATAGATATAAATTTCACACAATAGGGCATAATTTTTCTTATGAATAGTGGTGTATGCATTAAAGGCTCAAGTTATAGTGTAGATGATATTGATTATTATGGTCAACTCATAAAAGTTATTGAGTTGAAGTATCTTAGACTTGAAAATAACAGAATTATATTATTAAGAGGAGAGTGGTTTGATCCTACACAAAATATGGGTATAAAGATTTATTCAATTTATAAGCTAGTGGATGTTAACCATAAATGTAGATTTAATCGATATGAGTTATTTATTATGGAAGTTCAAGTCACTCAAGTATATTATTATACATATCCGAGTTTATCTCGTGATAAGAGTGACTAGTGGGCCATTTGCAAAATCAAAGCTTGATCAAATTTTGAAGTACCAACATCTCAACAAAGAAGTGCAAACTTAGCTATTGACACTGATATTTAAAAAAGATGACATAAATAATATTGAGCCTATGCATATAGATGAAGATCCAAAAAACTTATGTGACCCAAATGGTGGCCTAATAGAAATTGAAGATGATCATTTTCTATCTAAAGATGAGTTGAAACTTCCATTAGAATCAGATGAAATGTCAAATGATTTATTAAAGGATGATAGTGATGCAGATAAATAATCTGTTATAATTGTATTAGAATATTATCATTTCAAAGACTTTCTATATTTTGTTGAAATCCATTGTTGATGTTCATTATATCTATATTATTTGTTCTATGTTTTTATTTTTTGTAAAACATATGGAACCTAGAGGAATTGGGCGTGGTGGAGGTGGATGTGGACGTAGAAATGGATGAAATTGATCTAGTATTTTACATCCTATTGTACAATTAGTACCATTTCATACCCGCTATATCTAGACTTCAACATTAACATCACCATCACCGTCTCCATAACCATCACCATCATTGAAACCTTTACCATCACCTTTATCAAATATAAGGTCACCACATATTGTCTCTCCTGCACACACTTTTGATCCATCTTCATCTACACCAAAATTTTCATCGATAGTTCCCCCATTTATAGCACCATCGACATCATCAATTGTTGTGCTTTCCTCTACATGTAGTTCTAAGTAAGTAATCAAAATTATGGATGGGTGGTATAAGAAATATGTAAATATTACTTGAATTAAAAATTCTGATGTTCTTGTTAGTGGTTTTGTTTTTAAATATAGTTATGATTTGCTTATTTTTAATGTTATTTTTTTATTTTTATAGTTTTATTTCATCTCACAAGTGTTCAGCTATAATTACAAAGTCTTTCAAAAAATGATTGATTCTAAACCATTCTCCTAGAAGAAAGTTTCTGAATTGACAAGAGAGACTAACTTTAATGACTTTCTGGTAAAAACAAATAAACAAAAGTATTAAAAATTAAGTATCCAATTAGATAACTATTATGTTGGTTTATACTCAAGCATTAAATAATTAAGTCTTTGTTATTAATATAGTTTTTTTTTTAATTTTCTATATGTAGAATTAGTGCAAGTACACACCCAAATTTGATGGACAAATAAAGTCATTGTGTGAGAGCAAAGCTATTGAATCATACTCAGATTTTTTCCATAAATTAAAGATTTTAAAAGATAGACTTAATTTTATACCCGAGGGTGAGTGGCCTAAGTGGCTTAAGTATTGAGAGGAGCTAGATGTGAAGAAAAAATCAGAGAAAGCCATCAAAAATCAATGGATTGAGATAGTTGGACCAGGTACAAGAATGTCTCGCCACATAGGAGGGTCAAAGTTGAGCATTGAGCACACTCAAGATTTGATACAATTTATAAGTTTAAAACACTTATATATTTAAGACTTGGCCTAATAGTTCAAATTAATCAAATCTATGCATGGTTTAATTATATTAGTAAAAAAATTCTAACATTTGTTATTTTTTAACTTAAAAAACACATACTTTAGGCTGAAGAATTGAGTCAAGATCCCAAAATTTATGAGATTTTCAGAATGATACATGTGAAGAAAGAGGATGGGCAGTTTGTTGACAACAAGTCTTAGATGATTGTTATTAGAATCTATTATATTTATAAACTTTTATAATACTGTAGTAAATTTTGAAGGTTGTGTGGAATAAAAAATATGAGATTAATTTTATGTATATCTTAAACATAGAATCTGTTATATTGACAATATTTTTTTTTGTTTTATCACAGGAACTCATGGAGGAATGTGTGATAGTTGCTTCTCAAGGAATTGAGGGTTCTAAGGATCTTCAACCAATTGACTATGATTCTATCTATTTGGAGACTATAAGAGATCAGAAGAAGTAGTGAGTGTACGACATCGGCTCGAAGTGAGTGACATTTTGTTGTAGCAGTCTTGCTTCTAATTCCTCTATCAAAGCAGTGATTGATGAGGCGGTCGAACAACAAGTAATAGAAATAAATGAATGTTTTGAAGTTATGGAGACATAAATGAAAGAGAAAGATGAGCAGATTACTTATTTGAAGGAAAAATATATAAGAAATGAAAGAAGTTAATAATGAGATGAAAAAAAGTGAGATTGTTATGTAACAGTAGATATCTTATATGGAGTCACAATTAGCGATCTTGACGTGATAGATAGCATTTTGAGTTCTAGCAGCGAAACCACGTAAAAGAGGCTAGCACAAATGCACCAGCTAATTATGAAAATGATTTTGTTTTAAATGATGATGAAACTCTATTATGTTTTTGTTTTAACCATTAAACTTTTGTATAAGAATTATTTTTGAACTATTTTTGGTTTTTGTTTATTTTAATGAATAAGGAATCGAAGAAGCAGGAGAAAGAAGATCAGATAGGTAAAAGTTTTTTAGGGTTAAATATGTCATGGTGAAGTCAATTTGTAATGTAAATAAATAGTATTGCTTCACAGCTTTGGATGATGAATCAAGCTGAGAGAAAATAAGAGAAGAAAAAGACTTATAGATTTCTGGCTTCCTGTTCCTATTTCATATTCTCTCATAAAATTTTTTGGTACAGATGAAGATGCATCATCTCGTTCTGATGTTATAAAGAAGATGTAAGACTATATTATAAAAAATAATTTAGAGGTATGCCAACATCGATCATCTTCACCTCTCCCCGATGAGAATCTGTGACACTATTCTATAATTTCAATTAATTGTTAAATGTTCTTGTTTTATAAAAAGATCCATCAGATAGGCAAAAAATAATATGTGATGATAAGTTGAAAGAGCTACTCCAACACAAGTCTTTCACTAGATTTGTAGTCTCAAAGCTCTTATCTACTAACTTCATAAAGAATGAACACTGAGCAACTTGTGGGCACATGATTTTTGCCTATGTGTAGCTAAATAGGAGAAGATTTATTTGGCAGCATCATTATTCTTGATCCTGGTTTTGCTCTTTACTTGGCTGACTAACCTAACCATTATTCTTTGCTTTCATTAAAAAAAAGTGTTTTGTCTTAGACATTGAGTTGGATGCAGGATTAAGTTGATCATGGATATTATTTAGTCGAGATAGGCTCACTCCTAGTGGCTCACAAAATGTGATATCCATAGCGGATCACAATCCGTAGGGGCAATCATGAAAGTTATCAGATCACTAAAGTTTATGGATTTTATGATGAGTGCTTACGGAAGTATGGCAATGATAACGTCTAGAAGTTTTTCACCTATCTGTTTGATTTTTTTTGGCTGCCTTGGTTGAGTCAAAAATCAAACCTGCTTGTGCTTTTCATTCACCTCAACTCTCACCATCCCCCTTTTGTGGGACATCTCTGACTAGTTTAACAAGACAAAGAATCTACAGCTTATTACTCGAGCTCACCAGCTTGTAATGAATGGCTACAATTGGGGTCATGAACAAAAATTTTTAGATTTTGATTTTGTTTTTATTTTTGAAATGTTTCTGTTGTGAAATGATAGTATTTATGGTTGTGTTGATGCTGTTTGAGCCTAAAAATTTATGCAGTTTGAACTTTAAAATTGATGCAATTTGAGCGTGCGCTAAGAAGAAGAGAGCCAGGTGAGACAAGAAGAATGTCAGATTACTTCCTTTACTATGAGCTATCACAAATTGGTGTAGCCCACCTCCTAGTTGTGGTGCTCATTACCTGTTATTTGTTTGTTTATTAATGTGGCCATTTTGATGATGGTGTTGGGTGCTAATCTGCAAGAATAATGATGCATGATGGATAGGAAAAGCTCCCTTCTCTTTCTTCCATTTTGCTCCAGTTATTTTCTCTAGTGATTATCATTTGATTTTGCTGCTTCCCTTTGTATTTCACCTTATATTGGGTGTCTATTATTTTTATGTGTTAGTATTCTTATTTTAAAAAAAACAAGTTGATAATCAGTTTGTGTATCATTTTATGTATCTATTCAATTGACGACATCATCTCATTTTGCTAGGTTTGAGTTGTTGGATTCTCATTTTATGTATCTTCATTAGGGAAACATGGGATACACAAGTGTGGTGTATTAGAATAATAAATTGAGTTAGCTAAAGGGGTCGGAGTTGGATTCTTGGAGGCTCCATCGATCGAGTGTCTTGATCCTTAATACTGAAGAGAAGAACATGGTGTTGGACATGGACCTGGGAACCAATCTCTGTGAAAAATTGCATGATTCGATTTCTCATTGAATGCTGGTTCTCATTTTTGTATTTGTTTCTAATTACTTCTCATAGATAGACTATATTATTTAATTAGATTTTTGGGTTGTTATTTCTTTTATTAGTTTTCTCTCTTGTTTATTTTTTTATAACTGTTTCATATATGAAGTAGTAACACTTGAAAAGAATGAAAATGTATCGGTACAATGCTTTAAATTGGGAGATAAATTTGTTGTAGATGCTTTAGCTGCTGAAACTATTCATCCAACACATCTAGAAATTAAGTAAAATTTTCTTTTACATGTGTTTTCTTTTGTTTTGTGGTTAAAGTGTGCCTTTCATTAGATTATAATATTTTGGATTTGATTAATGATTTTAGTGTTGGTAATAATGTTATTGAGGAAGTTTAAAATAATTTTTCTAACAAGTATCAAATGAAATATGATAGCAGATGTCCTATGTGGAGTCAGAGTTAGTGGCATTTACGAGATAGATAACACACAGAGTTCCTGTAGAGAAACCACGCAGGAGATCCTAGCACAAATGCATCAGCAATAATGAGGATTATGAATTTGTTTTAAATGATTAAATACCTATGTTATGTTTTTGTTTTAACTATGTAACAATTGTATCAAAATTATTTCTGAAATGCTTTTACTTTCGTTAAATATAAAAAATTGTTTATAGTACATGTTTTTATTCATATTAATATAAAAATATGTAATCAAATTTTTTGTAAAATAAATTGTGAAAATAGCTTTGGAATAAAAATAGCTAGAGAATTTTTCTTCGGTAATTTAGCTAGGGAATTATATGTATATAATCAGTGTATAAATATTAATTTATATTATTAATTATGATAAAAATTAGCAAGGGAAAAAATAATTAGCTAGGGAATTTTATGTCATTAAAAAATTTATGGGGGAATAATATTTTTTAGTTAATATTTTGTGACGAGCACTTTAGCTTGGGATAATTAACATTGTTATTATGTAGTTATTCTATTTTAGAGACAGAAAAGTTGATATAGTTAGGGATTTTTTACTAGTTATTTGGGTTTATCTTATAGTGTTCTTATTGTTCTAATTATTATTATTGTTATTATTCTTCTTATTCTTTTTATTCTTCTTATTCTTCTTATACTCTTTATATTTCTTATTCTTCTTATTCTTCTTATTCTTCTTATTCTTCTTATTCTTCTTATTCTTCTTATTCTTCTTATTCTTCTTATTTTTCTTATTCCTCGTATTCTTCTGATTTTTATTATTCTACTTATTCTTATTATTCTTTTTATCGTTTTTATTCTATTTATTATTCTTATTATTGTTATTCTTCGTATTCTTCTTATTCTAATATTTATTCATATTTTTTATAACTTATAATTCTTCTTATTCTTATTAGTATTCATATTCTTCTTATTCTCCTTATTCTTTTTATTCTTCTCATTCTTCTTATTCTTCTTATTATTCTTTTTCTTCTTATTCTTCTTATTCTTTTTATTATTCTTAATATTTTTATTTTTATTATTTTTCGTATTCTTCATGTTCTTATTATTCTTTTTTTTTATTCTGCTTTTTTTCATTCTTATTATTCATCTAATTTTATATTATCTTCTTATATTTATTTATCTTCCTATTCTTATTTTATTCTTCTTATTCTACTTATTCTACCTATTCTACATATTCTTCTTATTTTTCTTATTCTTCTTATTCTTCTTATTCTTTTTTTCTTCTTATTCTTCTTATTCTTCGTATTCTTATTATTCTTCTTATTCTTCTAATTCTACATATTTTTTTATTCTACTAATTCTTTTAATTGTTATTATTCATATTATTCTATTTATTTTTCTTATTATTCTTATTTTTCTTATTATTTTAATTCTTCTTATTCTTCTTATTCTACTTATTTTTCTTATTATTCTTATTATTCTTATTCTTCTTATCCTTCTTATTCTTTTTATCCTTCTTATTCTTCTTATTCTTCTTATTCTTCTTATTCTTCTTATTCTTTTTATTCTTCTTATTCTTATTATTTTTATTATTCTATTTATTCTTCACGTACTTCTTATTCTACTTATTCTTCTTATTCTACTTATCCTTCTTATTTTTATTATTCTTCTTATTCTTCTTAATTTTATTTTTCCTCTATTTTTTATTCTTTTTATTCTTCTTTTTTCTATTTTTTAATTATTTCTCTTATTTTTTTTATTATTCTAATTCTTCTTATTCTTATTATACATATTCTTTTTATTCTTTTTATTTTTATTATTCTACTTATTCTTCTAGTTCTTCTTATTTTTCTTATTCTTATTATTCTTATTATTCTTCTTAATCTTCTTATTCTTATTATTCTTTTTAATCTTATAATTATTATTCTCAATCTTATTATTATTATTATACTTATTATTCTAATTCTTCTTATTATTATTAGACATCTTATTCTTCTTATTCTTTTTTAATCTTCTTAATCTTCTTATCCTTCTTATTATTCTTATTTTAGTTATTATTCTTATTCTTCTTATTTTTTTGTATTCTTATTATTCTTCTTATTCTTCTAATTATTATTATTATTTTTCTTCTTCTTATTCTTTTTATTCTTCTTATTTTCTTATTTTTCTTATTGTTATTATTCATCTTATTCTACTTATTCTACTTATTATTCATATTCTTCTTATTCTTATTAGTCTTTTTATTCTTATTATTCTACTTTTTTTTCTTATTCTTCTTATTCTTATTATTCTTCTTATTCTTCTTAATCTTCTTGTTCTGCTTAATCTTCTTTTTATTCTTTTCTTCTTATTCTTCTTATACTTCATATTATTCTTATTCTTCTTATTATTCTTATTCTTCTTATTCCTCTTATTTTTGTAATTTTTCTTATTCTTCTTATTACTGTTATTCGTATTATTCGTATTATTCTTCTTATACTTCTCATTCTTCTTATTCTCTTATTCTTGTTATTCTTATTATTCTTTTTATTCTTATTATTTTTCTTATTCTTATTATTTTTCGTATTCTTCTTATTCTTTTTGTTTTTCTTATTCTGATTATTTTTTTTATTCTTCTAATTATTCATATTTCTTTTATACTTCTTATTCTTTTTATTCTTCTTTTTTTTGTTATTTTAGTTTTTGTTTTTCTTCTTATTCTACTTAATATTTATATTCTTCATATTCTTTTTATTTTTGTTATTCTTATTTGTCTTCTTATATTTGTTATTTTTCTTATTATACTTATTATTTGTATTCTTCTTAATATTCTTATTCTTCTTATTATACTTATATTTGTTATTATTATTATTTTTTATATTCTTCTTATTCTTCTTTTTTTTTCATATTCTTCATAATATTATAATTCTTTTTAATCTTAATTGAATTCTTATTCTTCTTTTTCTATTTTTCTTATTTTTCTATTTTTTATTCTTTTTCATCTTTTCTTATTTTCTACATT
>JAREIK010003486.1:99896-219906 GCA_029783825.1 Sapria himalayana
TTAGTCTTTTTATTCTTATTATTCTACTTTTTTTCTTATTCTTCTTATTCTTATTATTCTTCTTATTCTTCTTAATCTTCTTGTTCTGCTTAATCTTCTTTTATTCTTTTCTTCTTATTCTTCTTATACTTCATATTATTCTTATTCTTCTTATTATTCTTATTCTTCTTATTCCTCTTATTTTTGTAATTTTTCTTATTCTTCTTATTACTGTTATTCGTATTATTCGTATTATTCTTCTTATACTTCTCATTCTTCTTATTCTCTTATTCTTGTTATTCTTATTATTCTTTTATTCTTATTATTTTTCTTATTCTTATTATTTTTCGTATTCTTCTTATTCTTTTTGTTTTTCTTATTCTGATTATTTTTTTTATTCTTCTAATTATTCATATTTCTTTTATACTTCTTATTCTTTTTATTCTTCTTTTTTTTGTTATTTTAGTTTTTGTTTTTCTTCTTATTCTACTTAATATTTATATTCTTCATATTCTTTTTATTTTTGTTATTCTTATTTGTCTTCTTATATTTGTTATTTTTCTTATTATACTTATTATTTGTATTCTTCTTAATATTCTTATTCTTCTTATTATACTTATATTTGTTATTATTATTATTTTTTATATTCTTCTTATTCTTCTTTTTTTTTCATATTCTTCATAATATTATAATTCTTTTTAATCTTAATTGAATTCTTATTCTTCTTTTTCTATTTTTTCTTATTTTTCTATTTTTTATTCTTTTTCATCTTTTCTTATTTTTCTACATTTTTTTTCTTCTTTTTATTATTTTTTTTCTTTTTCTTCTTTTTCTTCTTTTCTTTTTCCTTTTCTTTTTTTTCTTCTTCTTTTTCTTTTTTTCTTCCTTTTCTTCTTTTCTTCCTTTTCTTCCTTTTCTTCATTTTCTTCATTTTTCTTCATTTTCTTCATTTTCTTCCTTTTCTTCCTTTTCTTCATTTTTCTCCTTTTCTTCCTTTTCCTCTTTTTCTTCCGTTTCTTCCTTTTCTTCCTTTTCTTCCTTTTCTTCTTCTTCTTCTTCTTCTTCTTCTTCTTCTTCCTTTTCTTCCTTTTCTTCATCTTTCTTTTCTTCCTCTTCCTTTTCTTCCTCTTCCTTTTCTTCATCATCATCTTCTTCCTTTTCCTCTTCTTCTTCTTTGTCCCCCCTTTCCTCTCTTTATTCTCTTTCTTCTCTTTCTTCTCTTTCTTCTCTTTCTTCTCTTTCTTCTATTTCTTCTCTTTATTCTCTTTATTCTCTTTATTCTTTTTCTTCTCTTTCTTCTCTTTCTTCTCTTTCTTCTTTTCTTCTTTTCTTCTTTTTCTTCTTTTTTCTTTTTTTTCTTTTTCTTCATTCCAAGAAAAAATATATTTAGCTAGGGACAATTCCCTAGCTAAATGTGTGTTTTACGTCACTAAACATGATATAGCGATGGATTACCGACGGATATGTTCCCAATCTAAAGTACTTCTTGCTAAAATTTAGCGACGAAATGTGTCCCTAGCTAAAAAGTTAGTTATGGAAAAATTTCTTGCTAAAAAAGACAAATTCGCTAGCTAAATTAGTACGCTTAATGAGAATTTCCGTCACTAAACGAAAATAACAACAGAAGATTCCCAAGCTAAAGTGCTGGTCGATAAATTTTAGCGACTGAAATATTTTCTAGTAAAATAAATTTAGCGACTGAAAATCCGTTGCTAATTTTAATATTTTGCTAGCTAAATTAGCTAGGGAAAATTCCCTAGCTAAATTAGAAAGAGATTTTTCCTTAGCTATTTTAATTTCAAAAATAATTTTAGATTTTAATTTATTTAAAAATTTTTTAATTTAATAATTGTATATTTTTATATCAATTTTAATAAAATTTGAAACTATAAATATTTATAATAAACAAAAAAATCAAATCATTTAATATCTTATTCTAATTCAATATTTTACATAATTGAATCAAAAAAATAATAAAATTTTATTTCAACTTATTCATCAATGTATCTACCGATAGTGCATAAAGTATAATATATCCATTCATTGACATTTATTTCTCTCTCTCTCTGCTCCTCCGATCATCAATTTTATACTGTGACAAAGCTGTCAGAGTCACTGCACATAATGTCTAGTGAAAAATCTCATCACTTATAAAAGCTTTGTATGAGGAATAATGCGGCATCATATCTGTAAGAAATTTAAACCACTCAGTCAAATTAAAAAAAAAGTTATGTTTTGATACATATATAATTCTACAATATATATGTAAATATATACTAGCATTTCACTTGTACATATATTGTTGTAGTATATGTACATAAAAGCAACAAGTATTATGTGAACATATAATCTGAGTAGAAATATACTCAGTATATATGTACATAAAATAATGTTGTATTATATGTACGTATATAAGTACATATATTACCGTTACCACTTATGTTATCACCGCTACCTCTATTGCCACCACTGCCGCCGCTGCCACCACTGGGCACTCCTGCCACCGCTGGCCGCTACAGCCACTGCAATGGCTGCCACTGCTCCCCCCACTGCCGCTGCTACTATCACCACCATCGATGATGCAGCTGCTGCCTTTGCCAATGCTGCCGCTGCTTTCGTTGCTGCCACTGCTTCCGTTGCTGAAGCTGCTTCCGGTGCAGCCACTGCTACCGCCGCTGTAGCCGTTGCTACCACCACTGCAGCCGCTGCCATCGCCGTTGCCGCCGCTACTTCCAGTGCAGTCGTTACCGTTGCCTCTGATGCTGCTACTTTCGCCGCCGCCGCTGCTACCGCCGTCGCTGCCCCACTGCCGCCACTGCCACCACTACCACCGCTACCTCTTCCACTACCGTCGCTGTCGTTAATGTCGCTACTGTTGCTGCTACAGTTGCTGATAATAGGTTTTTACATACCTATAATAGGCTAAAACTCTACGGAAAAAATTTGGAGACATACAAATATTTTCACGGATATATAAAAATAATTATTATAGACATGAACAAACACAAATTAAAGTTGATTGTCATATAGCTTAAGTTAAAATTTAATTAAATAATTAATATTCTTATATTAAATTTAATAAAAACAGAAACTATAAATTAAAATTTTGAATTTAACAAAAACAATTCATTAGTAACTTATCATAATACAATATTTTAAATAACTAAAACAAAAAAATTTCAACAATTATATTACATCTTATTAATCAATGTATTTACCGGCTATGCATAAAGTATAATCTATCAATGCATTGACGTTGCTTTCTCTCCCTCTACTCCTCCGATCACCAACTTTCCACTGTGAAAATGATGTCAGAGTTACGGTGCATCATGTTTGTTGAAATATGTCTTCACTTATACAAGCTTCGTATGGGAAACAATGTGGTACCATATCTGTACGAAATTTAAACCACCAAATCAAATCAAAATAAATAAAAAAAAACTATGTTTTGATAAATACGTATTGATGCAGTAAATATGTACATATATACTAGCATTTCACTCATACATATATTACTATGATATACATACATATAAACTATAGTATTATGCATACATACATACTGAGTACATATATACTGAGTATATATGTACATAAAATACTATAGTATTATATGTATGTATATACTGACTATATATGTATGTATATACCACATTTGTTGCCATTGCTACTGCTCCCACTACCGCTCCGATCGCTGCTGCTACTGCCACTGCTACTGCCACTGCCACAACTGCCAGTGCTACCACTGTGGCCGCCTCCACCGGTACTGTTGCCGATGCTGCAGCTACCGCTGCTTCTGGTGCTGCCATCAATGCCATCACTGCCATTGCTACTACTACTGTGGCTGCCGCCACCGCTGCATCCATTGCCGCCATTGCCACTACTTCTACCGCTGCCACTGCTTCCGCTTCCACTGCCACTATTGCCATCGCCGCCGCCGCTGCCGCTGCTGAAAATAGGCTTTTACATATTTATAATAGGCTAAAAATATACCCAAAAAATTCAGAGACACAAAAACATAATCACATATATATATATAAACAAATATTATAGACATGAACAACCATAAATTAAAGTTGAATGTCATACAGTTTCAACAAAAATTCAAAAGATGTCCAGCAATTATGTTTAGAGATAAAGAGAGTGCAAAAACAAATCCATAATAAAAAAAATTGAAACTTGTAAAAAAAATCATAATTATTTGCTACACATAGACAAAAATAAATAACAGTTTATAAATAATTTTCATACTCAATCATCCTCATAATTTATAGGGAATGCTAGCCTCTCCTGCGAGGATTCATAGCTAGATCTCGAAATGCTATCTGGTGTGCCAATGTCGCTAATTGTGACTTCATATAAGACATACGCTGTTGCATTATATTTTTAATTTCTTTCATCTCATGGTTCATTTCTTTAATTTCTTGCATTTCTTCCATCAAAATAGTATTCTGCTCTTCCTTTTGTTCTTTAATTTCATATATTTCTTCCTTCAAATTAGATATCTGCTCATCCTTTTATTTCATTTAGGTCTCCATATCTACAATATGTTCATTTGTTTCTGGTGCTTGTTGTTTGACTAGAACATCCACCATTGCTGAGACAACTAAATTAGAAGTATGACTGCTACAACAAAATGTCATTCCCTTAGAGCCGATTCCTTATACTCACTTGCTTCTTTCGACCTCCTATTGTCTCCAAATAAATAGGATCATACTCAATAGGTTGAAGATTCATAGAACCCTCAACTTGTTGATGAGAAGCTGCCACACGTTCTTCCATTAGGTCCTGAGATAAAATAGAGAAAAAAACTATTCTAGATATACAAAAAATAAAATAAATATTTCGCATTCAAAACAATTTTCATATTGTACTGTAGTTTTTAAAAATCTAATTAATATAACAATTTCTTATAGCAATCATTTGAGAATTATTGTCAACATACTGACCATCCACTTTCTTCACATGTATCTTCCTGAAAATCTCAATAAAATTTTGATCTCGACCCAATTCTCTAGGCTAGATTATGTTTTTATTTAGTTATAAAAAAACAAATGATAAAAAAATTTAACAAAATTAATAAAATAATGCAGAGATTTTTTTTATTGGACTATTAGGACAACCACTAAATATAAAAATATTTAGAATTTTAAATTTGTACCAAATCTCGAGCATCCTTAATGCTTCGACTTTTACCCTCCAATGTGTCGATAAATTTGTGTACCTAGTCCAGCTACCTCACTTCGTCGATTTTTGCTGGAAATATCTGATTTTTTCTTCACATCTGGCTCCTCCCAATGATTAAGCCACTCGGGCAAGTCTTCCTCGGATATAAAATCAGGCCTTTCTTTCATGTTCTTTAATTTATGGACAAAATCAGAATACCATTGAGCAGCTTTTATCTCTCATAATGACTTTATCTTTCCATCAAATTTGGGTGCCCATGTGTACTGATTCTATAAATAGAAAAATGACAAAAAAATTATATTAAGAATAAAAACATAATTATTTACTACTTGAATAATAACCAACATACAAGTTAAGTAATTAGATATTTATTTTTCCATGCTTTTATTTTGTTATTTTTACCTGAAAGTCATTAAAAATGACTCTTTTGTCGATTCAAAAACTTTCTTCTAGGAGAAAGCTTTAGAATTAGCTATTTTCTTGAAAGACTTTGTAATTATAGTCAAATACTTGTGAGATGGAATAAAACTGTACAAATAAATAAATAACATTGAAAATAAGAAAATCATAACAATATAAAAAAACCATTGACAATAACATCAATTTTTTTTTCAAGTCATTTTTACATATTTCTTTTACTTCTCATCAACAATCTCAATTTCTAACTCTGCACTGACTACAGAAGAAGGCATTGTATTTGATGATATCATTGGTATTGTAAATGGGGGAATAATCGGTGTAAAATGTGGTGTAGAAGATAAAGATGGATTAAAAGTGTGTGTATGAAGCACAATGGGTGGTGGGCTTACATCTAATAACGGTGATAATAGAGGTCTCAATGATGGTGATGAAAATAGAAATGGAGATGGTAATTGTGTTGTTGAAGTCAGGATATGGTGGCTATGAGATGGTACTGATTCTGTAACATGATGTAACATACTAGATGAATTTGGTTCATTTTGGTGTTCACGTCCACCTCTAACATGGCCACGTCCTTTAGGCACCATCTACTGTACAAAAAAAACATAGAACAAAAAAATAGAGATATGATGAACAAGCATGCATTTTCGAATAAAATACACCGATAGATTTCAACAAAATATAAAAAGTCTTTGATAGTTTAAATTTATAATAAAATCATAAAAAATTAATTATAGGTTTCACTATCATCCTCCAATGGATCTTCTGATATTTCATCTGATTCTAATCGAAGTTTGAACTCATCTTCAGATAGAAATTAATCATCATCAATTTCTATTGGGTCACCATTTGAGTCACATAAATTTTCTGGATCTTCTTTTACATTCACAGGCTCAATATTATTTATATAATCTTCCTAGAATTCCAGTGCAATTTCTAAGTCTGCACTTCTTTGTTATGATATTGATACTTCAAATTTTGATCGAGCTTTGATTTTGTAAATCACCCACCAATCTCTCTTATCACGAGATAAACTCGGATATGTATAATAATATACCTAAGCAGCTTGAACAACCATAATAAATGGCTCATATCGATTATATCTTTGTTTATGGTTAACATCCACTAGCTTATAATGCGAATGAATCTTTGTGTCCACATTTCGTGTAGGATCAAACCACTCGCACTTAAATAATATAATCCTATTATTTTCGAGTCAAGGATACTCCAACTCAATAACTTATTTGAGTTGACCATAATAATCAATCTCATCTACACTATAACCCAAGCCTTTAATGCATACACCACTATTCATTATTGTTTTAGAAGAACTGAACTCTATTATGTGAAATTTATATCCATTGACAAAATACCCAGGATAGTTTGTCACATATCTAAATGGGCCTTTACTTAGATTCTAAATAAAAATATTAGCATATCAATTTGAAAGATCATTTGCCTGTGACATAAATTAAAAAATTCTGTTAACAAATAAAATATACTAATAAATTAAATAATTCAAAATTTTAAAACTTAATAATTCTAACATAATTTTTGAAACAATATGAAAATTCAGTTTCTAGCATTTAATCGACATCATTGTTAGAAATTACTGGTTGCATATTTTATAACTTCTCAACATAAATACTGCACAAATATAAAAATAGAGAAAAGAATATATATCAATTTTTAATTATTCATATTAAGGACAATATTAAACTATGATTAAACTTGCAACCATTTTGGGGATACATAATCAATATATGGTGCAACCTTCTCACAATTAAGTAAAATGTAGCTCCGGGTTACTTTGTACTCTTCATCTGTCATACATCTTTTCATTGCTCTTCCAAATGCTCTTCCAGGGTGTTTGAAGATAGATAGTTTGTCCCCAGAATCATCTTCCACCATCACATGACCACAATTTCACAACGCATTTATATTCTTTGTATTGACATGATCTTCAAAATAATAAGAACAAAATGATGATGCTTCTTCTACTAAATATGCTTTGCAAAATGAACCTTAACTTTTGCCTTATTTATAACATTCAATTTTAACTTACGAAGATACCTACAATCACAATGTTAGGTTTCAATTAGATTAAATTACAATATTACTTAAAGTACGAAATAATAAAACACGGCAAATTATATGTATTTATTTCTCAAAAAGATACATCCACCTGAATTGCACTGGCCCTGCAATCCTTGCTTTATATGCCAAATGAACCAGCAAATAATCCATTGAGTCAAAAAAAACTTGGTGAGAATATCCATTCAAGCTTACAAATAATAAGTGAAATGTCATTCTCCAGCCTCACCATGTCATCTATTTTGATTGTGGTTGTAGTTAGCTATTTAAAAAACAAACTAAGTTTTATAAGGACCTTCCAAACACTTAGTGGAAGTAATTCATGAAATGCAATTGGTATTAATTTCTGCATAAATATATTACAGTCATGACTTTTCATTCCAAATAACTTAAGATTCTTCATATCCACGCATCTACCCATATTCGACACATATCTATTAGGAAATTTTAAATTTTTAACCCATTCACACAATATCTGTCTTGCCTTCTTATCAAGTGTGTAGCAAGCTTTAAAGATTTTTTTTGTTTCTTCATTCAGTTTCAATTCAGGATGCCGATAGTAATCATTCAGCTCGTCTTGATTTTAAAGTGTCTTTTGTTTTTCCATCTACATTAATGACAGTGTTTAAAACATTGTCAAAAACATTTTTTTCAATATGCATTACATCTAAGTTATGATGAATTAAATTAGACTTCCAATAGGGCAAGTCCCAATATATACTAAGTTTTCTCCAGCCAAATAATTTGCCTATTGGTCCATTACTTCTAGTAGCTTCCTTTTCAGTTACATTCTTCAATCCCAAACTATGAATCTCTATTATAATATTATCTCCTGAACGAACTATTGGTGCAATTGTCATCATAGTTTTATTTTTTCGAAAAATAATTCTATTTCTTCGAAATGGATGATTTGTAGGTAGAAACTTACGATGGTTATCAAACCATGACTGTTTACCACTAAATTTGAGGATAAATGTATCAAAATTTATCATGTAATACGGGCATGCAAATCATCCTATAGTACTCCAGCCATACAACATTGAATATTTAGGAAAGTCACTTACAGTCCACATAAGGGCTGCCCACAAAATGAAATTTTGCTTCTTTGAGATATCATATGTATTCACGCCAACATCCCATAAATGATTTAATCTTGCAATAAGAGGCTGTAAGAAAACATCCAGTATTTCTTTCGGATTTTTTGGTCTTGGAACCAATATTGACAAAAATATATATTACTCCTTCATACACAACCACGGAGGCAAGTTATAAGGTGTCACTATCACTAGCCATGTTAAATACTATTATCCAGATTTCCCAAATAGCTGAAATCCATCAGTGTAGAGACCTAATCTCACATTTTGACTTTCTGCTGCAAAATATTTATGTATATAATTAAAATGCTTCCAAGCAGCTGAATCTGATGGATGACGCGTTATCCCTTCTTCAACCTCATGCATGGAATGTCACCTCATATCATTTGTTGTAGTATTTGATGCAGATAGTCTCTATAATCGAGGAATTAATAAAAAATAATATATCTTTTTAAAGACAACCTTCAATTTTTTTTTTGCATTTCTACAATACGAGGTGTCTTCCTAAATCAAGGATGATCACAAAACTTACAGTTAATTAAATCACTATCACTGCCCCAATATAATATGCATCTAATTAAATAACAAACAATTTTTTCAACTGGTAGACCCATTCCTCGTAGTAACTTCTTAGTGTTGTAAAAGTTGTTAGTGATCAAATTATTATCTAGAACAATCTCTTTCATCAGTTTTGTCACCTGATCAAATAATTTCTCAGACATATGATTTTCTGACTTAATGCTCATTAGTCGAGCCACAAGTGACAATTGCGAATGTGTTTTACAACTAGGCCACAACTCTTTATCTGCAACTTTAAGCATTTCATAAAATTTCTGAGCTTCAAGATTAGGTGGTTCATCCATGTAATCCATATTGAAGTTAGGACCAGCAGCTTCTGTGATCATTCTATGGTATGTGTTTAATGATTATTCACCACAAAAAAATGATTCAATACCCTCATTTTGGTCAATATTCAGAGCCATTGTACTTTTCCCATGATAAATCCAAACAAAATAATTTGGCACAAAGCCATATTTAGCCAAATGATATCTTATAGTGCTTACAACATGTAAATGGATATTCTGACACTTACGATGATTACATGGACACTTAATTTTTTTCTCCATCCATCAATCTCGATTGACTACATGCAAAATTGATGAAAGTTTAAAGCCCAGTCAAAAAATCATTATTCAAAATTGACGATCTAGCTCATTTTACCCTGTTTTATTTACAAAAAATAATGTCTTATCATTATTTTGAATAAAACATTCTATCACTTCAAAATATACAAATAATTAAATAAAATTACTTACATATGAATATTTAAAAATGAAATATCATGAATATTAAGGCAATGCATTTGCAGAATCTATAATAATAGATAAAGAAATTTTTAGCATGATAAAGATTAATAGATATCATAGTTAAACTAGATAAACATTGCAAAATGTGATAATGCATAAGAAAGGAAAGCAAAAAAGAAAGACATTTAATGTTTGAATGGGGAGAAGGAGGGAGAGAGAGAGAGAGAGAGAAAGAGAGAGAGAGATAAGCTGGGGAGAGAGAGGGGCAAAGAAATGGGTAGATGGAGGAGAGAGAGAGAGAGAGAGGGAGAGAGAGAGAGGGAGGGAGGGAGGGAGTTAGAAGGAGGGAGAAAGATCAGGAGAGAAATGGTGAAAGGGAGAGAGGGGGAGAGGGGCGAGAGAGGGGGAGAGAGGGGGAGAGAGGGGGGAGAGAGGAAGAGAGAGAGAGGGAGAGAGAGAGAGAGAACATGCAAGAAAGAAGAGCGAAAAAAAATTAACAAAAGAGAGTGCATGACACAGAAAAAGAGGAAGAGAATGACATAAAGAATTATAGAGGGAGAGAGAGAGACATAGAGAGTGCAGTGTTAGAATGAAGAATTTTATAAAAGAAAATATAAGTTCTTCTGTACAAACCTATCAAATATTATATTTTTTGTTATATATAAGTTCGTATTTGAGCCTGAGGCCCAAGGGCTGGGATTAGGTAAGAGTACGACCCTTATTTGTATTATACCATATATGAGCCTGATCAATGGACACTCTCATGCTATGTGATTACATATTGTTGATATTATATCTTTAGTCGTTTTATTTCAAGTTAGTGCAACAAAATAGTATTATCCCATATATAATTATATGTTAGGATACGTATAGTAAATGTAGTTATTAATAGTTACATTTAGTTTAACATATAATTATATATAGATATATGCATACAAGTAGTTATGAGTAAATATAAATAAATGTATAAAAAGTTATAAACAATTATATAGATTTACATATATGTATACATAATTAAAAATAAAGTTATATTTATTTATATAGAGTTTTTTATAGCTATACAAATATTTATATATAGTTATACACATTTAGTTAAACATTATGTTGTATGTTTTTATACATATAATTATAAATATAGTTACATGTGGGTATACATATAGTTACACGTATAGTTATACTCATATTTATACATGTATGTATATATATTTTTTAATATAATTTCATATAATTATACATATAGTTATGTATAGGTATGGATATACTAAAATATAATTTTTATACGAATAAATAAAAATGTATATTAAATACATGTTGTTAGTTATATATATATATATATATAGTTATGTATAATGTTTTTATAGTTATACATATTGTAAGATAGAATTAATTATAGTTATATGTTATTATACATATAATATATATAGTTATAAAAATTTAATATATAGTTAAATATTTAATTACATAAAATTTTATTTAGTTTACATAAAATTTTATTTATATATATGTATACACATATAATTAAACATAATGTTTTATGTTTTAATACATATAATTATAAATATAGTTACATGTGGTTATACATTTAGTTACACTTATAGTTATACTTATATTTATACTTAAAATAATCAAATCCTACTTGCATTATCATTGAATGGGTGTAAGCCCTGGGTTTGAACATATCGTTGTTCTTTGAAGAAGTATATTTTGGTAAACCCTATGAGAATCAAAAATTGATTTTTGAATTCTGAAACTATTATTTTAGATTTAAATTTCTTAAAAACTTCTGTGAGATAAACAAAGTTGATGCATTTTGGTGCATCAAAAATGGATAAAAGTTATAATGTTATAGGAAAAAATGTAAATGGGACCCAAAATGAAAATTATTATGTTTTATTTCAATTTTTAATTTTAATATAACATTTGTGGACTCAAATCTAAAATATTTATGATTTGGGTCTTCCAAGTTCCTATACTTATAATTGTCTTCCTTTATTCATATGGTATGC
The DNA here is from genome assembly GCA_029783825.1 of Sapria himalayana. NCBI lineage: Eukaryota > Viridiplantae > Streptophyta > Magnoliopsida > Malpighiales > Rafflesiaceae > Sapria > Sapria himalayana. The sequence goes on from JAREIK010003486.1 coordinate 111,984, forward strand.
ATATACTCAAGTATGAATATGACTTTATGCATAAATTCATTTTTTCATAAACAAAAACATATGCATATGGAGTTCATAAATACTTTGTATGCAAAAACATATGCATAAACTCATTTTTGCATACTGAGTAAGCTAAAATAAGTTCATGCATAATATTTTTTTTTAATTATATTGGGATAATAATGAGTATCCAAATTTAGGTACTAAAATATAACCCAAATCAAATATATATATATATATATATATATATATATATTGGATTCCATTACATATTTATCCATTATATATATGTATGTGTGTGTGTGTGTGTGTGTGTGTGTAGATTAAGGATGAAAATATTAAGTATTATTATTATTATTAGTATTGTGGAAGAATTTCTTTTTTTTACAAAGTTAGATAAAGGTTAGTGCTATTTTTGGAAGCAACAAAATATAAAGAATAATACTTTCATTGTCAAGAAAATCTATTTAATAAAATTCTGAAATTAAACTAATTTAAAAATAATACTTTTCATCGCAATATTCCTACCTTTTAGTGGTATCAATGCATAATATTAAATTGTTTTTGTTATTTTGTATTGTAATTTAAGAGATGTAAGCCTAATCTTTTTTTCTATTTGAAGATTAGAATGATTTGGATTTCTTGTTATGCATGTAATTGCTACTTAAGAGCTATAAGGCTACTCTATTTTCATTCTTTTTTCTCTCAATAATTTGGATTTTTTTGGCTCCTTTGCAAGACTAATAATTATTCTTGATCACTAATTTATTTTTGATATTTCTTTAATTGCTATGTGATAAACTCAAAAACTTACAAAATACCTTTATGCGACATCATAAGCAAGGTCTCTTTGTTCAATCTTCTTTTTTGTGCCATCCAAAACTATAATAAAACCTTGATTTATCATGTGAATTATACATAATGAATAGTTCTATACTTAGTCCCTTACAAAGGATTTAAACATAATGTAGGTTGATGTGTATGATTTAGCTTGGGTTTAGGTAGGCTCTTAACCTGTCGACTTGCATTCCTACCAACAATTTATAAATATTAAAAATTTAAGATATAATATATTAAAAAATGATAATATGGCATACAAATCATGTAAATATAAATTTATTTTTCAAATTAAATTTATAATCTCATTTCTTTGGTTCAAATTATAAACGTAATCAAATTATGGTGCTAGAATGAATATAATCAACCCTCATATGACTTATGAAATGTCATCCCTCTAGTGGCTATTAAGCTAGCATGAAATGAATATAAATCATTCTAGCCGTAGGAATCATAATAAATCTTTCTTTTATGGTGCAATATAAATGGATGGATTAATTTACTTCAAAATTATTGAAAATACAATAAATATAAGTGGCTCGGACAACATTGAGAAGTACTTGTTTGATATGAGTACATAATGAGTTTATAATGACTCAGAATAATTTAAGGGTGACATTGCACTAGGATTTATTATCATGATCCTAGGGCACTCTCATTCAAGGGCTGTGAAGTGCTTACTTTTATTAGTTAAATTATATAGGATTTAAAATACTTTAAATTCCAATATTAGATGTTTTTGCATTTTTAATGATAAGTTTTTACAATTTTTATAAATTAATTATAAAGTATCGTAAAAGTTTATGTATACTATTTCTATAGATATATATATATATATATAGTTATGTTTAAATAGTTTATGTATACTATTTTTATAGTTATATAGATATAGTTATGTTTAAACACACTTAAATAAAATACACTTATATTTATGTATACTATTTTTGTATACAATATATAGTTATGTATATTGAAGCAGTTATTAATTCGGCATACCTATTGTGCACCTTCAAAATCAACACAATGAAAACGTATTATATCACAAATGCATGAAGTATGTATACAAATAAGTATATAAACGTAATCCAAGCAAACCACGGTGAATAAAGGAGAATAATTTCATAAACAATAGATAACATAATCAATACGCATAAGCTTAATCTTTGATTAAGTAATCCAAGATAATCGATGAATAATAAATGGATAAAACATACCTCAAATCAAATAAAAAATTAATACTTAAACCTTGAATAAATATTGTTGCATCACTGTCGAGAGATAGATAGTGGAATGCAGAGGAATTTGGTTCACTTTTAGAGATGTGTCGGCGTCTAGAGACAGAATGTATATCTTAGAAAAATATTTATATTTTTAATTATTAAAACATTAAATAAACAATATATATATATATATAATGCAAAATACTCATTAATTTTATTTATTATTAATATTTGTTCAACAAAATTAATATGTGTGTAGCAAGGTACAAATAAAAAACAAATATCTTACAATTTTTTATTATAATATTAATTAAATAATAAATATATAAACAATTAAAAATAAATATGTTTAGCCTTAAAAAAATATCAAATAGGTATAAAATTAACAACTTCATATAATAAGACATAAATGAAAAGATGAATTGCTTCTAGCCACTTGCCTAAGGGTTATAAAATACTATTAATGTTAATAAATATATACAAAATTTATATTTTATGGTTATAAATTTTTAAGAAGTCATATTAATTTTTACGAAGATAATATGAAATAATTTTAAAGGCATAAAATTTCATATTATTTGATATAATAAATAATTTTTAAAATTCAAAAAATTACTTAAAGTGAGAGATAATTAAAAAAAGTTATATTTATTATTTAAATAAAAATTTAATATTAAAAACAAATAGTAAAATATTACTCAATTATTTAATTCGTATAAATTTTAGTAGGAGCAAACATCAATGTATTTATTTATAAATATTAATTTATTTTTTTTAACTTTATTAAAAAAATTATATTTTTATTATATTTCAAGATTTTCAAAATTTGATTTATTTATTTTTTTAAAAGTTTCCTATAATCATACTTTTTTTTGCTTATAATAATATTACTTTTTACTAGTTTATTCGTCAATTCAGATATTTTTGAAAATATTTTCTATTTTATCATACAATGAATTAATTTACATTTATATTAGTAAAAATTTTAATATATGTTAATTTAATTTTTAAAATATAGAAACAAATTATTATACTTATTGAATTTATTATTTAATGTTATTTTAATACAAATTTTTATGTTTCTTATTTTAAAATTTTAGAAAAATTTTTTGTATAATTTTATAAAAAAATTAATACATCATGAAAAAGTTAATTTAGTCTTTATTAATATATATAATTGTTTTTTATATTTTTATATTTTTATATTTTTTAAATTATTTATTTATAATATATATTTTTTATGATTTTACGAGGAGAATGTATCTTTCAAGGATTGCTCATCTATAGACTATTAACATACATTTAATAAACAAAATTAAATAAAATATTAAAACAAATAATAAATAAAAAAAGTAAATAAATAAATATTGGCTAGGGAAATACCATCACTAAATTAGTAGCTAAATTACAGATTTTATAAGCTAGGGAAAATTCATTGATATATTACAAATTTTATTTACTAGAGAAAATCTATCACTAAATCCGTCGCTAAATTACAAATTTTATTAGCTAAGGAAATACCGTCGCTAAATCCATCACAAAATTAAGGATTTTATTTTCTAGGAAAATTCTATCGCTAAATCTGTCACTAATTTATGGATTTTATTAGCTAGAGAAATTTGGTCGCTAAATCGATTAGTAATTTATAAATTTTATTAGCTAGGGAAATTTGGTTGCTAAATCCGTAGCTAAAATATGGATTTTATTAGCTAGGGAAAATCCGTCACTAAATCCGTAGCTAAATTACTAATTTTATTAGCTAGAGAAAATCCATCGCTAAATTCATAAATAAAATAAGGATTTTATTAGCTAGGAAAAATCTATCTCTAAATTCATACATAAAATATAGATTTTATTAGCTAGGAAAAATCCATCACTAAATTCGTAGCTAAATTACAAATTTTATTAGCTAGGGAAAATCTGTCACTAAATCCATAGCTTAATCAATGATTTTATTAGCAAGGGAAATCCGTCATTAAATCCATCACTAAATCAAAGATTTTATTTGCTAGAGAAAATATATTACTAAATCAATGATTTTATTAGCTAGAGAAAATATGTCACTAAGTTCATGCTTTTATTAGCATGGGAAAATCCATCGCTAAATCCGTCACTAAATCAAGGATTTTATTTGCTGGGGAAAAACCGACGCTAAATCCGTCGCTATATTAAGGATTTTATTTGCAAGGGAAATTCTCTCGATAAATCCGTCGCTAATTTATGGATTTTATAAGCTAGGAAATTTCATCACTAAATCAATCGCTAAATCAATCGCTAAATCACGGGTTTTATTAGATAGGGAAAATACGTTGCTAAATCCGACACTTATTTTAGGCTTTTATTAGCGAGGGATATTCCGATGCTAAACTCGTCGCAATATCCCCCACTTTTCTAACCAGAATTTATGAAAAATTTGCACTAGCTAATCCGTCACAAATCTATTGCTATTTTTTTTCAAAGAAAAATCATAAATCCAATGTTATTCCCTAGCTAATCCCTTGCAATATAGCTAGGGATAAATCCCTAGCTAAAATTCGCTAGCAAAATAGATATTTTCTTGTAGTGCTTCTTTTTTTTCTTTTTTTCTTTTTTTTATTCTTATTATTGTTTTTATTATTCTTATTATTCTTATACTTCTTATTATTCTAATTCTTATAATTATTCTTTTTCATCTAATTCTTCTAATTCTTGTTATTCTTATTTTTATTTTATTCTAGTTATTCTTTCTATTCTTTCTATTCTTTCTATTCTTTTTATTCTTTTTATTCTTTTTATTCTTTTTATTCTTTTAATTCTTATTATTCTTTATGTTCTTTTTGTTCTATTTCTTCTTTTTGTTCTTTTTGTTCTTTTTGTTCTTTTTGTTCTTTTTGTTCTTTTTGTTCTTTTGTTCTTTTTATTCTTTTTATTCTTCTTATTCTTTTTATTCTCGTATTTCTCTTTATTCTCATTATTCTCGTTATTTTTATTATTCTTTTTATTCTTTTTATTCTTTTTATTCTTTTTATTCTTTTTATTCTTTTTATTCTTTTTATTCTTTTTATTCTTTTTATTCTTTTATTCTTTTTATTCTTTTATTCTTTTTATTCTTTTTATTCTTTTTATTCTTTTTATTCTTTTTATTCTTTTTATTCTTTTTATTCTTTTTATTCTCGTATTTCTCTTTATTCTCATTATTCTCGTTATTTTTATTATTCTTTTTATTCTTTTTATTCTTTTTATTCTTTTTTTCCTTTTATACTTTTTGTTCTTTTTGTTCTTCTAGTTCTTCTAGTTCTTCTAGTTCTTCTAGTTCTTTTAGTTCTTCTTATTCTTCTTATTCTTCTTATTTTTCCTATTCTTCTTATTCTTCAATTTTTCTTATTCTTTTTTTTACTTATTATTCATATTCTATTTATTAATATTATTCATATTATTCTTTTTATATTTATAATTCTTTTTATTTTCTCATTATTATAATTCTTCTTTTTTTTATATTTTTATTCTTTTTGTTCTTCTTATTTTTATTAATCATTCATATTCTTCTTATTCTTCTAATTCTTCTAATTCTACTTTTTTTATTATTCATCTTATTCTTCTTATTATTCTTTATTTTCTTATTGTTCTTGTTATACTTATTCTTATTAATATTATTTTCTTTTTCTTATTCTTTTTCTTCTTATTATTTTAATTATTCTTATTCTTTTTAGTCATTTTATTCTTCTATTTCATCTTATTCTATATATTCTACTAATTCTTCGTATTCTAATTATTATTTTTATTCTAATTATTTTTAATATTCTTCTTATTCATCTTACTCTCATTATTATTCTTATTCTTCTAATTCTTCTTAAATTTCTGATTCTTCTTATTCCTCTTATTCTTCTTATTCATCTTGTTCTTCTTATTTTACTTATTTTATTATTCTTTTTCTTCATGTTCTTTTTATTCTTCTTATTCTTTTATTCTACTTATTTTTCTAAATCTTCGTTTTCTTGTTAATCATTTTATTCTACTTTTTCCTTATTCTTATTATTCTTCTTATGGTATATTATTTTTATAATTAATATCCTTCTTATGTTTTTTTATCCTTCTTATCACCTTTATCCTATATATCATTCTTATCCTTATTATCCTACTTATCCTTCTTATCCAACTTATACTTATTAATCCTCTTATACTTCTTATCTTTCTAATCCTTCATATTATTCTTGTTCTGATAATTTTTCTTTTTCTTCTTTTTCTACTTATTCTTATTATTTTTATTATACTTTTTATTCTTATGTTTCTACTTGTTCTTTTAATTCTTATTTTTCTTTTTTGTCATTTTTTTTATTTTTTTATTCTTTTTCTACTTATTCTTCTAATTCTACTAATTCTTTTTTTTCTAATTTTTATTTTTATTCTACTTATTCTTCCTATTCTTCTTAATATAATTATTACTCTTATTATTCTTATTCTAACTTATTCTTCTTATTATTCTTATTTTTCATATTATTTTTATTTTTCTAATTCTTCTTATTCTTTCTGTTCTTATTAATTTACTTATTCTTCTTATTCTACTTTTTCTTCATATTCTTCATATTTTTTTTCTACTTAATATTATAATTATTCATTTTCATATAAGTCATCATATTCTTCTTTTTCTTCTTAATCATCTTCTTCTCCTTGTTCTTTTTTTCTTCATATTTTTCATATTATTAATATTCTTCATATTCTACTTTTTTTATTATTCTTCTTATTTGTGTTATTCTTTTTATTCTTTTTATTTTTCGTATTCTCTTAATTCTTCTTTTTCTTCTTATTCTTCTTATTCTTTTTATTCTTCTTATTATTTTTTATATTTTTATTCTTCTTATTCTATTTATTCTTATTATTTTTCTTATTCTTTTATTTTCTTTTTTTTCTTCTTATCCTTTAAATTCTTTTTATTCTTCCTAATCTTCTTTTTCTTCTTATTCTACTAATTATTCTTATTCTTAGTCTTATTCTTATTCTTATTTTTATTCTAATTATTTTTTCATATTCTTTTTATTCTACTTACTCTTATTGTTATTCTTATTCTGTTTATTCTTCTTATTATTCTTTTTCATCTTATTCATCTTATTCTTCTTATACTTCTTATTCTACTTGTTCTTCTTATTCTTCTTATTCTATATATACTACTAATTCTTATATTTCTTCATTTTCAAATTAGTCATCTTTATCTTCTTTTTTTTTTATTCTTTTTATCCTTCTTATTGTTCTTTTCCTTTTTATCTTTCTTATCCTTCTTTATCTTCTTATCCTTTTTTTACTTCAAATCATTCTTATCATTCTTAGTTCTCTTATCCTTCTTATACCTCTTATCTTTCTTATTTTTCTTTTCCTTTTTATCTTACTTATCCTTCTTATCCTTCTTATCATTCTTATCCTTCTTATCTTTCTTATCCTTCTTTTCCTTCGTTTCCTTCTTATCCTTCATATCCTTTTTATCCTTCTTATCCTTCTTATTCTTCTTATCCTTCATATTCTTATTACCTTCATATTATTCTTATTCTTATTATTCTTCGTATTCTTCTTGTTCTTCTAATTCTTTTTATTCTTCTTTTTCTTCTAATTCATTTTATTCTTCTTTTTCTTTTTATTAGTTTATTAATCTAATTCTTATTCTTATTATATTTTTTAATCTTAATTTTTTTATTATTCTACTTATTCTATTTATTCTTTATTTTCTTCATATTCTTCGTATTCTTCTTATTCTTATTATTCTTCTTATTATCCTTATTTTTTTTATTCTTATAATTTTACTTATTCTTTTTTTATACTTATTATTAATATTTTATTTATTCATCTTATTCATCTTATTCTTTTTATTATTTTCATTCTTGTAATTCTTCTTATTCTAATTTATCTACCTATTATTCTTATTCTTTTTATTCTTCTTATTATTTTTATTCTTCTTATTCATAATATTTTTATTATTCTTCTTAGTCATCTTATTCTTCTTTTTTTCTTTCTTCTTATTCTTCTTATTTTTCTATTTCTAAATTATTCTTCTTATTCTTCTTATTCTTATTATTCTTCTTATTATTCTTATTATTCTTATTCATCTTATTCATCTTATTCTTATTATTCTTCTTATTCTTCTTAATCTCTTTATTCTTATTATTCTTATTAGTCATCTTTTCTTCTTTTTCTTTTCTTTATTCTTATTATTCTTATTCTTATTATTTTTATTATTCTTCTTATTTTTTTATTCTTCTTATTCTTTTTATTCTTCTTATTATTTTTATTCATCATACTCTTCTTATCCTTTTTATCCTTATTATCCTTCTTTTCCTTGTTATCCTTCATATCCTACTTTTCCTTTTTATCCTTATTATTTATCTTACCTTTCTTATCCTTATTATCCTTCTTATAATTCAGATCTTTATTATCCTTCTTATAGTTCTTATCTTTTTTTATCTTCTTATCATTTTTATCCTTCTTATCCTTCATATCATTCTTAACTTTATTATCCTTCTTATCTTTCTTTTTATTCTTATTCTTTTTATTTTTATTATTCATCTTATTCTTTTTAATCCCCTTATTTAGCATATTATTCTTATTATTCTTATTCTTATTTTTTCATATAATTTTTATTAATCATATTCTTCTTATTCTACTTAGTATTCTTATTCAATTATTTTTATTATTCTTTTTATTTTGCTTATTATTCAGATTTTTGTTAATTCTTTTTATTCTTATTTTTGTTATTCTTTTAATTCTTTTAATTCTTCTTATTCTTCTTAATCATCTTATTTTTATTATTCTTTTTATTCTTCTTATTCTTCTTATTCTTATTATTATTCTTAATCTTCCTATTCTTCTTTTTATTATTTTTCTTCTAATACTTATAATTCTTATAATTCTTATAATTCTTCTTATTCTAATTTTTCTATTTATGTTTTTAATTCTTCTTATTCCTGTTATTCTTCTTATTATTCTCATTTTATAATTCTTCTTATTCTTCTCATTCTTATTCTTCTTATTCTTCTTATTCTTCTTATTCTTCTTATTCTTATTATTCTTATTATTCTTTATTTTCTTTTTATTCTTCTTATTCTTATTTTTCTTTTTATTCACCTTATTCTTCTAATTCTTCTTATTCTTTTTATTTTTTATTATTCTTCTTATTTTTCTTATTCTTCTTACACTTATTATTCTTCTTATTCTTCTTATTCTTCTTATTTTTGATTTTCTTGTTATTCTTCTTATTATTCTTATTCTTCTTATTCTTTTTGTTCTTCTTATTCTTCTTATCCTTCTTATCCTTCTTATTATTCTTATTCTTCTTAATCGTTATATTCTTCCATTTCTTTTTATTCTTCTTATTTATGTCATTGGTCTTATTCTCGATATTATTTAGATTTTTTTTTATTTTTCTTATTATTCTCATTCTTATTCTTCTGAATCTTTTTAATTTACTATTTCTTTTTATTCTTCTTATTTATGTTATTTTTTTATTCTATATATTATTCATATTCTTTTTATTTTTCTTATTCTTCTTATTCTTATTATTCTTATTATTCTTATTATTCTTATTATTCTTATTATACTTTTTATTCTATTTTTTCGTAAAATTTTCATTATTATTATTCTTCTTATTTAAATTATTCTTTTTATTTTTCTTATTCTTATTTTTATTCTTATTCTTTTTATTCTTCATATTATTAATATTCTTCTTATTTATCCTTTTCTGATTATTATTATTATTCTCTTTCTTCTTATTCTTCTTATACTTTTTATTCCTTTAATTCTTCTAATTCTTCGTGTTCTTCTTATTTTACTTATTCTTCTTATTACTTTTATTATGCTTCTTCTTCTTATTCTTCTTTTTTTTCTTCTTATATTTCTAATTCTTCATTTTCTTCATAGTCTTCATATTTTTCTTTTTCTTTTTATTCTTCTTATTCTTCATTTTTTTGTTATCCTTATTATCATTGTTATCCTTCTTATCCAGCATATCCTACTTATCCTTCTTATCCTCTTATCCTTCTTATCTTTTTTATCTTTCTTATCTTTCTTATCCGTCTTATCCTTATTCCCCTTCTTATCATTCTTATACTTTTTATCCTTCTAATCCTTCATATCCTTCTTATACTTCTTATTTTTATTATTCTTTTTATTCTTCTTAATCTTCTTATTCTTATTAATCCCATTATTTCTTTTTTTATTCTTATTTTTCTTAATCTTTGTATACTTTTTTTTCTTAATATAATTTTTTTTTCTTCATTTACTTTTTATTCTTCTTATTCATTTTATTTTACTTATCATTCTTATTCTTTTTATTTTTATTATTCTTTTTTTATACTTATTATTCATATTCTTTGTATTCTTCTTATTCTTTTTTTTATTATTCTTTTAATTCTTGTTATTCTTCTAATGCTTCTTATTCTTCTTATTCTTCTTTTTCTTATTTTTCTTCTTATTCTTCTTTTTTCTTCATATTCTACTTATGTTTTATATTATTTATATTCTTGTTATTATTCTTATATTTATAATTCTTCTTATTCTTCTTATTCTTATTGTTCTTCTTATTCTACTTATTTTTTTTATTTTTTTTTATTCTTCTTATTATTCTTATTATTCTTATTCTTTTTATTCTTTTTTTTTCTAATTATATTTCTTATCCTTCATATTCTATTTATTATTTTTTTTCTTCTTATACTTCTTATTCTTCTTATTTTTCTAATTCTTCCGATTCTTCTTATTCTTACTATTCTTCTAATTCTTCTGATTTTTCTTATTCTTCATATTCTTCTTATTCTTCCTATTCTTTTTATTTTTCTTATTCTTTTTATCCTTGTTATTTTTATTATTCTTATTTTTCTTCACTTTCTTATTATCCTTCTTATCCTTCATATCATTCTTATCAATCTTATTCTTGTTATCCTTTTATCCTCTTATCCTTCTTATCTATTTTATCTTCTTATTCTTCTTATCTTTCGTATCTTTATTATTATTATTATTCTCTTCTTCTTATTCTTCTTATTCTTTTTATTCTACTATTTATTTTAATTCTTCTTATTTTTGTTATTCTTCTTATTCTAGATATTATTAATATTAATTTTATTAGTCTTATTATTTTTATTCTTCTTATTCTTATTATTTTTTTATTCTTTGTATTCTTTTTATTTTTGTTTTTATTTTCATTATTGTTATTCTTCTTATAGTAATTATTCTTCTTATTCTTCTTCTTCTCATTTTTGTTCTTATTCTTCTTCTTCTTATTTTTGTTCTTATTCTTCTTATTCTTTTTAATCGTCTTATTTATCGTATTCTACATATTTTTATTATTCTTCTTATTCTTGTTATTCTTCTTATTCTTATTCTACTTATTCTTCTTATTCTTTTTAATCTTAGTATTATTCTTATTATTCTTATTCTTTTATTCTTCTTATTCTTCTTATTCTTCTTAATCTTCTTAATCATCTTATTTTTCCTATACTTCTTATTTTTCTTATTCTTATTTTTCTTGTTCTTCTTATTTTACTTTATTTTCTTATTCTTCTTATTTTACTTTATTTTCTTATTAGTCATCTTTGCATTCTTTTTTTTTGTTATTCTTCTTATTCTTATTATTCTTCTTAATCTTTTTATTCTTCTTATTGTTCTTATTATACTTATTATTCATATTATATATATTCTTATAATTATTATTATATTTCTTATTCTACTTTTATTGTTGTTTTTCCTTTCATTTTTTGTTATTCGACTTATTCTCCTAATTCTAATTATTCTTCTTATTCTTCATATTCTTCATATTCTTCTTATTCTATTTATTCTTCTTATTCTTCTTATTCTTCTTATTTTTTTTTCTTCTATTTCTTGTTATTCTTTTTATTCTTTTTGTTATTCTAATTCTTCTAATTCTTTTTATTCATCTTATTATACTTATTGTTCTAATTCTTATTATTCTTCTTATTCTATTTATTCTTTTTATTCTTCTTATTTTTCTTATTATTATTATTATTATTATTTGTATTATTATTATTATTCTTATTATTCTTTATCTTCTATTTCATTTTATTTTTCTTATCTTTTTTATTATTATTCTAATTCTTATTATTCTTCTTATTCTACTTATTCTTTTTATTCTTCTTATTTTTATTATTATTATTATTATTATTATTATTATTCTTATTATTATTATTATTATTATTTTTCTTCTTTTATTCTTATTCTTATTATTCATCTTAATATACTTATTGTTCTTATAATCCTTCTTATCTTTTTTATCCGTCTTATCCTTGTTATCCTTCATATCATTCTTTTCCTTATTATCTTTATAATCATTCTTATCCTTCTTAATATTCTTATTATTTTTCTTCTTTTTCTTATACTTGTTATTTTTTTTATTTTTTTTATTCCACATTTTTGTTTTTCTTATAAATTTTCTTAATCTTATTATTATTATTCTTTTTATTATTCTTAATCTTCTTATTTTTTTTGATTCTTCTTATTCATATTATTCTTCTCAATCTTCATATTCTTAATATTCTTCTTATTCTTTTTATTATTATTATTATTATTATTATTATTATTATTTATTCTTATTATTCTTTTTATTCTAATTTTTATTATTATTTTACTTATTTTTCTTATTCTTCTTATTCTTATTATTTTTCTTATTCTCCTTATTCTTCTCATTCTTCTTATTCTTGTTTTTCTTGTTATTCTAGAAATCATTATATTTGTCTTATTATTCTTATCCTTTTTATACTTCTTATAATTATTTTTCTGCTTTTTATTCTTATTTTTTGATATTTATCCTTTTCTTCTTTTTCTTATTTTTCTTCTTATTCTACTTATTTTTCTTATTCTTCTTATACATTTTAATAATAATAATAATAATATTATTATTATTATTATTAGTTTTATTATTCTTCTATTTCTTATTATTCTTCTAATTCTTTTTTTTCTTTTATTCTTCTTAAAATTTTCAATATTCTTATTTTTTAATATTCTTCTTAATTTTCTTATTTTTTTTATTCTTCTTATTCTTCACTAATCTTCTTATTCTACTTATTCTTCATATTCTTCATATTTTTTTTTTAGATTTCTTATTTTTCTTATTCTACTTATTCTTAATATTCTTCAAAATTTTCTTATTTTTCTTATTCTTGTTTTTCTTGTTATTATAGAAATTCTTCATATTCTTCTTATTTGTCTTATTGTTTTTATTCTTATTATTCTTATTTTTATTATATTTCTTCTTATTTTTCATATTCATCTTTTTTTTCTTCTTTTTTTCTTCTTTTTTTCTTCTTTTTCTAATTATTTTTTTTTATTATTCTTATTCTTCTTATTATTCTTATTCCTTATTCTTCTTATTATTCTTATTCCTTATTCTTATTATTATTATTATTCCTTATTCTTCTTATTATTCTTATTCTTATTATTCTTATTATTCTTCTTATTCTTCATTTTCTTCTTATCTTATCATTCTTATTATTCTTCTTAATCTTGTTATTCATCTTATTTAACTTATTTTTCTTATTCTTCATATTCTTCTTATTCTTTTTATTTTTCTTATTCTTCTTTATTATTCGTATTCTTCTAATTCTTATTATTCTTATTTTTTTTATTTTTATATTTCTTATTATTCATCTAATTATTATAATTATTATTATTCTTATTATTCATATTCTTATTATTATTTTTATTCTTCTTATACTTTTTAACCTTCTTATTTTTATTTTTCTTCTTAATCTTATTATTTTTATTCTTCTTTTTATATTTAGTATTTTTATTCTTCTTATAATTCTTATTCTTCTTTTTCTACTTTTTATTCAAATTACTTTTTTTCTTATGTTTCTTCTTTATGTTTTTTTTATTTTTCTTCTTTTTCTTCTTATTCTTCTTATTCTTATTTTTATAATTCTATTTATTCTCGTTATTCTTCTTATTCTTCTTATTTTTCTTATTCTTTATATTCTTTTATGTATTCTTATTATTCCTATTCTTTTTATTATTCTTATTATTCTTATTGTTTTTATTCTTTTAATTCTTTTAATTCTTCCTATTCTTCTAATTCTTGTTATTCTCCAATTCTTCTTTTTGTTCTTATTCTTTATATTCTTCTTATTTTTATTATTCTACTTATTCTTATTATTTATCTTATTATCCTTATTCTACCTATTCTTTTTTTTATCATTATTCTTCTTAATCTTCATATTATTATTATTATTATTATTATTATTATTATTATTCTTCTTCTTCTTATACTATTTATTTTTCTTATTCTTCTTATTATTTTTATTTTTATTTTTATTTTTATTCTTTTTACTTTTCTTTTTCTTTTTATTCTTCTTTAGCTTCTTTTTCTTCTTTTTCTTAATTTTCTTCTTCTTCTTTATTTTTTTGTTATTCTTCTTATTCTTATTTTTATTGAAATTCATCTTATTCATCTTATTCTTCTTATTCTTCACATTCTTAATATTATTCAAATTCTTCTTATTCTACTTATTCTTTTAATTCTTTTTATTTTTTTAATCTTCTATTTCTTCTTTATTTCTTATTCTATTATTTCTTCCTATTCATCTTCTTCTTCTAATTATTTAGATTTATTTTATTCTTTTTTTTCTACTAATTCTTCATTTTCTTTTTATTGATCTTATTTTTCTTATCTTTCTTATTCTTCTTATTCTTCTTATCTTTCTTATTCTTCTTATTCTTCTAATTCTTCATATTCTTCTTATTATTGTTAGTCTTCTAATTCTTCTTATTTTTCTTATTTTTCTTATTTTTCTATTTCTTATTATTTTTCTAATTCTTTTTATTCTACTTATTCTTTTAATTCTCTTTGTTTTTTTAATCTTCTATTTCTTCTTATTTTTCTTATTCTATTATTTCTTCCTATTCATCATCTTATTCTAATTATTTAGATTTATTTTATTTTTTTTATTCTACTAATTCTTCTTTTTCTTCTTATTGATCTTATTCTTCTTATTCTTGTTATTCTTCTTAATCTTCTTATTATTGTTATTCTTCTAATTCTTCTTATTATTCTTATTTTTCTTATTTTTCTTATTTTTCTTATTTTTCTATTTCTTATTATTCCTTCAAATATTTTTATTCTTCTTATTCTTTATATTATTATTATTATTATTATTATTATTATTATTATTATTATTATTCTTATTCTTCTTATTCTACTTATAATTTTTAATCTTCTTATTTTTTTTATTAATTTTATTCTTCTTAATTTTCATATCCCCTATATTCTTCTTTTTATTTTTATTCTTCTTATTATTCGTATTCTACTTATTTTTGTTATTCTTCGTATTCTTCTTATTCTTCTTTTTCTATTTTTTATTCAAATAATTTTTATTATTATGTTTCTTCTTTTTCTTTTTTATTATTATTTTTTTTCGTTTTCTTCTTATTCTTCTTATTCTTCTAATTCTATTTATTCTTGTTATTCTTCTCATTCTTATTATTCTTTATATTCTTTTATTTATTATTATTATTATTATTATTATTATTATTATTATTATTATTCTTTTTATTATTTTTTTTCTTCCTATTCTTCTAATTCTTCTTATTATTCTAATTCTTCATATTCTTTTTATTATTCTTATTCTTTTTCTTTTACTTATTCTTCTTTTTATTATTATTCTTCTTAATCTTCATATTATTATTATTATTATTATTCTAATAATTTTTATTTTTCTTATTCTTATTATTATTATTATTCTTTTTATTCTTTTGTTACTTCTTATCTGTTTTACTTTTTTTGTTCTTTATATTGTTCTTTTGCTTCTTTTCTTTTTTTTTCTTCATTTTCTTCTTATTTTTTAATTTTTTTCTTATTCTTCTTTTCTTATTTTTATTTTAATTCGTATTATTCTTCTTATTCTTTTTATTTTTCTAATTTTATTTATTCTTTTTCTTTTTGTTATTCCTCTTATTCTTCTTATATTCCTTATTCTTATTATTCTTATTATTCTTTTTATTCTTCTTGTTCTTCATATTCTTCATATTCTTTTTATTCTACTTATTATTATTATTATTATTATTATTATTATTATTATTATTATTATTATTATTATTATTATTATTATTATTATTCTTCTTCTTCTTCTTCTTCTAATTCTTCTAATTCTTCTAATTCTTCTAATTCTTCTTATTCTTTTTATTCTTATATTATTCTTATATTATTCTATTTCTTCTTATCCTTATTATTCATCCTATTATTTTATTCTTCATATTCTTTTTATTCTTTTTATACTTATTATTATTATTATTATTATTATTATTATTATTATTATTCTTCTTCTTCTTCATATTATTTTTATTATACATATTATTATTATTCTTCTTATTCTTCATATTCTTTTTATCATTTCTTTCTGACTTATTCTTATTATTCTTCATATTTTTCTTATTCTTATTATTATTCTTATTCTAATTATTATTCATATTCTTTTTTTTCTTCAAATTCATCTTATTGTTTTTTAATTCTTATTTTTTATATATTTTCTTATTCTTCTTATTATTCTTATTCTTTATAATCTTCTTCTTCTTCTTCTATTTATTTTCTTCTTATTTTTATTATTAGGACAATAAAAAGTATAAGAAGAATAAAAAGAACAAGAATAATAAGAATAATACGTAGGATAAGTAGAATAATAATAATAATAATAGCAAAGATAAGAAGAATAATTATAATAACAACAATAATAATAGAAGAATAAGAAAAATAATGAAAATAAGAAGAATAAAAAAATTAATAAGAATAAGAAGAATAAGAAGAAAGAAAAATAAAAAGAAAAATAAGAATAAAAAGAATAAGAAGAATAAGAAGAATAAAAAAAATAAGAAGAATAAGTATAATAAGCAGAATAAGAAGAATAATAAGAATAAGAATAATAAGAAAAATAAGAATAATAAGACGAATAAGAAGAATAAGAATAATAAGAATAATTAGGATAATAAAATGAATAAGAATAATAAGAGAATAAAAAGAATAAGAAGATTAATAAGGATACAAAGATTAAGAAAATTAAGAAGAATAAGAATAAATAATAGATTAAGAAAAAAAAATAAAAAAAAAAGAATTAGAAGAATAATAAGAATAAGAAGAATAAGAAGAATAAGAAACAAAATAAGAAGAAGAAGTAGAAGTAGAAGTAGAAGTAGAAGTAGAAGAAGAAGAAGAAGAAGTATAAGAAGAATAAAAAGTATAATAAGAAGAATTAAAAGAAAAAAAATAAGAATAATAATAAAAAAAAAGAATATAAAGAATAAGAAGAATAATAAGAATAATAAGAATAAGAAGTATAAAAAGAATAAGAAGAATAAGAAAAATAAGAAGTATAAGAAGAATAAGAAGAATAAGAAGACAAAGAAGAATAAGATGAATACGAAAAATAATAAGAAAAAGAAGAATAAGAAGAATAATAAGAATGAGAAGAAGACGAAGAATAAGTAAAAGAATTATATGAATAAATATAATAAGAAGAAGCAGTAGAAGAAGAAAAAAAAAATAAGAAGAATAAGAAGAAAAATAAAAATAAGAAGAATAAGAATAAAAAAAAGAATAATAAGAATAATAAGAATACGAAGAATATGGAGTATAAAAAATAAAAGAAAAATAAAAAGAGTAAGAAGAATAAGAAGATTAAAAATAATAAGAAGAATAATAAGTATGTGGACTATAATGAGAATAAGACGAATAGGAATAATAAGAAGAATAAGAAGAAGAAGATGATTATATGAAGAATAAGAAGAATAATAAGAAAAGGAAGAATAAGAAGAATAATAAGAAAAAGAAGAATTAGAAGAATAATAAGAATAAGTACATTCGATAGAATAAGAAGAATAAAAGAATAAGAAGAGTAAGAAGATTAAGAAGAATGCAAAGAATTAGAAAATGAGTAGAATAATAATAATAAGAATAAAAAGAATATAAAGAATAAGAAAAATAAGAAAAATAAGAAAAATAAGAAGAATAAGACAAATAAAGATATTAAGAAGAATAAGATGAATAATAAAAATAATAAGAAAAATAATAAAATTAAGAATAAGAATAATAAGAATAATAAGAAGAATAAGAAGAATAAGAAGAATAAGAAGAATAATAAGAATAAGAAGAATAAGAAGAATAAGAAGAATAAGAAGAATAATAAGAATAAGTAGAAGATGATGATGATATGAAGATTAAGAATAATAATAAGAAAAAGAAGAATAAGAAGAATAAGAATAAAAACAAGAATACGAAGAATTATAAGAATAAGTACATAAGGAAGAATAAATATAATAAGAAGAATAAGAAAAATGAGAAGAATGAGAAAATGAGTAGAATAATAATAATATGAATAAAAAGAAAAAAAAAAGAATAAGAATAATAAAAACAATAAGAATAATAAAAAGAATAAGAAGAATAAGAAAGAGAAAAATAAGAAGAAGAATAATAAGAAGAATGAGAATATTAAGAAGAATAACACGAATAAAATGAATAAGAAGAATAATAAGAATAATAAGAATAATAAGAAAAAAGTCTAAGAATAAGAAAAAAAATGAGACGAAGAATAAGAATAATAAGAATAATAAAAAAGAATAAGAAAAAAAAAAGAAGAAAGAGAAGAATAATAAGAATTAAAAGAATTAATAGAATAAGAAGAATAAAAAAAAGAAGAAGAATAAGAAGAATAAAAAGACTAAGAAGAATAAAAAAATAAAAAGAATAATAAAAATAAGAAGAATAAGAATAATATGCAAAATAATAAGAATAAGAAGAAAAGAATAATAAGAATAAGACGAATAAAAAGAATAAGAAGTATAAAAAAAATAATAAGAATAAGAATAATAAGAATAATAAGAATAATAAGAAGAAAAATAAAAATAAGAAGAATAAGAATAAAAAAAAGAATAAGAAGAATAACAAGAATACGAAGAATATAGAGTATAAAAAATAAAAGAAGAATAAAAAGAGTAAGAAGAATAAGAAGATTAAAAAAATAAGAAGAATAAGAAGAATATGGACTATAATGAGAATAAGAAGAATAAGAATAATAAGAATAATAAGAAAAGAAGATGATTATAAGAAGAATAAGAAGAATAATAAGAAAAGGAAGAATAATAAGAAAAAGAAGAATTAGAAAAATAATAAGAATAATAAGAATAAGTACATTAGTAAGAATAAGAGGAATAAAAGAATAAGAAGAGTAGGAAGATTAAGAAGAATGCAAAGAATTAGAAAATCAGTAGAATAATAATAATAAGAATAAAATGAATAAGAAGAATAAGAAAAATAAGAAAGAATAAGAAGAATAAAAATATTAAGAAGAATAAGATGAATAATAATAATAATAATAATAATCAAATTAAGAAAAAGAATAATAAGAAAAAGAATAATAAGAATAATAAGAATAATAAGAAGAATAAGAAGAATAAGAATAAAAACAAGAATACGAAGAATTAGAAAAATAAGTACATAAGGAAGAATAAAAATAATAAGAAGAATAAGATGAATGAGAAGAATGAGAAAATGAGTAGAATAATAAGGATAAGAAAAAAAGAAAAATAAAAAGAATAAGAATAATAAAAAGAATAAGAAGAATAAGAAGAAGGAGAAAAATAAGAAGAAGAAGAAGAAGAAGAAGAAGAAGAAGAAGAAGAAGAATGAGAATATTCAGAAGAATAAGATGAATAAAATGAATAAGAAGAAGAATAATAATAATAAGAAAAAAGTCTAAGAATAAGAAGAAAAATGAGAAGAAGAATAAGAAGAATAAAAAAATTGAGAATATTCAGAAGAATAAGATGAATAAAATGAATAAGAAGAAGAATAATAATAATAAGAAAAAAGTCTAAGAATAAGAAGAATAATAAGAATAATAAAAAGAATAAAAAAAATAAGAAAAAAGAAGAAGAATGAGAAGAATAATAAGAATTAAACGAATAAGAAGAATAACAAGAATTAAGAGAATAAAAAGAATAAAAAAAAAAGAAGAAGAATAAGAAGAATAAATAGAATAAGAAGAATAAGTAGAATTAGAAGAATAAGAAGAATAAGAAGAATAAGAAGAATAAAAAGATTAAGAAGAATAAGAAGAAAATAAATAATAAGAAGAATATGAAGAAATTGGAAAATAAAAAGTATAAGAAGAATAAAGAGAGTGAGAAGAATAAGAAGAATAAAAAGTTTTAGAAAAATTCGAAGAATAAAAAGAATTAGAAGAATAAAAACAAAAAAGAAAATAAGAAGAATAAGAATAAAAATAAGAATAATAAGAATAACAAAAAGAATAAGAAGAATAACAAAAAGGATAAGAAGAATAAGAATAATAAGAATTATAACAAAAAAAAGAAGATGATGCTGAAGAATAAGAAGAATAATAAGAAAAGAAAGAATAACAAGAATAAAATTAATAAGAAGAATAACTACATTAGTAAGAATAAAAAGAATAAAAAGAATAAGAAGAAACTGGAGAATAAAAAGAATAAAAAGAATAAAAAGAATGAGAAGAATGAGAAGAATTAGAAGAATGTACAAAATAAGAAGAATAAGAAGAAAAAGAAGAAAAATAAGAATAAAAAGAATAAGAAGAATAGAAAGAATAAAAAGAATAAGATAAAGAAAAGTAAAAAAAAATAAAAAGAATAAGAATAATAAGAATAATACGAAGAATAATAGAATATGAATAAAAACAAGAATAGAAAGAATAATAAGAATAATACGAAGAATAATAGAATATGAATAAAAACAAGAATAGAAAGAATAATAAGAATAAAAAGAAAAAGAATAATAAGAATAATAAAAATAATAAAATGAAGAAAAGTAGAAAAAAATAAAAAGAATAAGAAGAATAAGAATAATACGAAGAATAAGTAGAATATATATAATAACAAGAATAGAAAGAATAATATGAATAAGGAGAATAAGAAGAATAAGAGAAGAATAATAAGAGTAAGAAGAATAAGAAGAATAAGAAGAATAAGAAGAATAAAAAGTATAAGAAGAATATGAAGTATAAGAAGAATAAGAAGAATATGAATAATAAGAAGAATAAGTAAAAGTAGAAGAATAAGAAGAATAAGAAGAATAAGAAGAATAAGAAGAATAAGAAGAATAAGAATAAAAGGAAGAATAAGAAGATTAAAAAAAATAAGAATAAGAAGAATTACAATAAAAAGAAGAATAACAAATTAAGATAAAAAAAGAAAAATAAGAAGATTAAAAAGAATAATAAGAATAATAAGAATAAAAATAATAAAAAGAAAAATAAAAATAAAAAGAATAATAAGAATAACAAGAATATGTAAGAATAAAAAGAATAAGAGAATAATAAAAATAAGATGAAAATGAATAATAATAAGAATAAGAATAATAATAAAAGAGAAAAATATGAAGACTAAAAGAATAATAAAAATAAGAAGAATAAGAATAAATAACAGAATAAGAAAAAAAAGATAAAGAATAATGAGAAGAATTATAAGAATAAGAAGAATAAAAAGAATATGAAAAATAATAAGAATAATAAGAATAATAAGAATAATAAGAACAATAAGAATATTAAGAATAATAAGTAAAAGAAAAAAAAGAATAAGAATAATAAGAACAATAAAAAGAAAAAGAAGAAGAAGAAGAAGAATAATAATAATAATAATAATAATAATAATAATAATAATAATAAATGAATAAGAAGAATAAGAAGAATAAAAAAAATAAAAAGAATAAGAAGAATGAGAAGAATAAGAAAAAGAATGATAATAATATAACAAAAAGAATAAGAAAAATAAGAAGAATAAGAAAAATAAGAAGAATAAGATTGAGAAGATGTCGAAGAAGAAGAATAAGAAGAAGAATTATATTAATTAGTATAATAAGAAGAATATTAAGAAAAAGAATAAGATGAATAAGATGAATAAGAAGAATAAAAATGATAAGAAGAATAAGAAGAAGAAAAAGAATAAGATGAATAAGAAGAATAAAAATGATAAGAAGAATAAAAAGATTAATAAGAATAAGAAGTATACAAAGAAAAAGAAGAATATGAAGAACATGGAGACTTTGGAGAATAATAAGTATAATTAGAATAAAGAGAGTGAGAAGAATAAGAAGAATACAAAGTTTTATAAAAATATGAAAAATAAAAAGAATAAGAAGAATAAGAAAAAAAAAGAATAAGAAGAATAAAAAGAATATGAATAATAAAAAGAATAAGAATAAAAAGAATAATAAGAAAAATAAAAAAAATAAGAAGAATAAAAAGAAAAAAAGATAATGATGAAGAGTAATAAGAATAAAAAAAATAAAGAATAAGAAGATTAAGAAATAAAAGAAGAATTAAAAGAATTAGAAGAATAAGAAGAATAAAAATAATAAGAAGAATAAGTACATTAGGAAGAAAAAAATGAATAAGAAGAATAAGAAGAATTAAAAGAATAAGAAGAATAAGAAGAATCATAAGAATAAAAAAATAAAGAAGAATGAGAAGAATTAAAAGAATGAGAAGTATTAAAAGAATGAGAAGAATGAGAAGAATTAAAAGAATGAGAAGAATGAGAAGAATGAGAAGAATTAAAAGAATGAGAAGAATGAGAAGAATGAGAAGAATGAGAAGAATGTGTAGAATAAGAAGAATAAGAAGAATAAGAAGAATAAGAATAATAAGAATAACAAGAATAAGAAGAATAAGAAAAATGAGAAGAATTAATAAAATGCGTAGAATAAGAAGAATAAAAAAGAATATGAAGTATAAGAATAAAATGAAGAATAAGTAGAATAAGAATTTATAAGAATAATAAAAAGAATAAGAAAAATAAGAACAATAAGAATAATAAGAGAAGAATAATAAGAATAAAAAGAATAATAAGAAAAATAAGATTAAGAAGAATAAGAAAAAATGAAATATAATAAGATTAAAAAGAATATTAAGAATAAAAAAAATAGAAGAATAAGAAGAATAAAAGAATAAAAAAATAAAAAGAATAATAAGAATAAAAAAAATAAAAAGAATAAGAAAAATAAGAAGAATAAAAAAATAAGAAGAATAACTATGTTAAAAATAATAAATAGAATAAGAAGTATAAGAAGAATAAGATTAATAAGATTAATAAAAAGAATATGAATAATAAGAAGAATAAGAAAAATAACAAGAAAAAGAAGAAAAAGAAGAAAAAGAAGAGAAAAAAGAAAAAGAAGAAAAAGAAGAATATGAAGGAATATGTAGTATAAGAAGAATAAAATAGTAACAAGAATAAGAATAATAAGAAGTTTAAGAAAAATAAAAAGAATAAAAAGAATAAAAAGAATAAAAAGAATAAAAAGAATAAAAAGAATAAAAAGAAAAGGGACAATACAGAGAATAAGAAGAATAAGAATAATAATAAGAATAAAAATAAAAAGAATTATAATAAAAAAAAGAAGATGATGAAAAATAAGAAAAATAATAAGAAAAGGAAGAAAAAGAAAATAAAGAAGAATAAGAAGAATAGAAGAATAAGAATAATATGAAGAATAAAAAGAATAATAAAATTAGAAGAATAAGAAGAATATGAAGAATAAGGAGAATAAGAAAATGAGAAGAATCAGAAGAATAAGTATAATAAGAAGAATAAGAAGAAAAGAATAAAAAAAAATATGAAAAATAACAAGAATAATAAGAACATGAATAATAATAAGAACAAGAACAATTAGAAGAATAAGAAGGATAAGAAGAATAAAAATAATAATAAAAAAAAGAAGAATCAAAATAATAAGAAGAATAAGAATAATAAGAAGAATAAGAAGAATAAGAAGACTAAGAAGAATAAAAAGAATAAAAAGTATAAGAAGAATAAGAATAATACAAAGGATAAGTAGAATAAGAAGGATAAGAAGAATAAAAAGATTAAGAAAAATAAGAAGAATAAGTAGAAAAGAAGAATAAGAAATATAAGAAGATTAAGAAGAAGAATAATAATAAAAATAATAATAAAAAAAGAAAAATAAGAAGATTAAAAAGAATAATAAGAATAAGAAGAATAAGAAAAATAAGAAAAATAAGAAAAATAAAAAGTATAAAAAGAATAAAAAGAAAAATAAAAATAAAAAGAATGAAAAGAATACGAATATAAAGAAGAATAAAAAGAATAGGAAAAATAATAAGAATAATTATAATAAGTAGGATAATAAGAATAAGAAGAATAAGAAGAATAAAAAGAATAAGAAAATAAGAAGAATAAAAAGAATAAAAAGAATAAGAATAATAAAAATAATAAGACAAATAAAAAGAATAAGAACAATAATATGAATAATAAGAATAAGAAGAATAAGAATAATAAGAATAATAAGAATAATAAGAAGAATAAGAAGAATAAGAAGAATAAAAAGTCTAAGAAGAATAAGAAGAAATAATATATTAATAAAAAAAAGACAAATAAGAATGTGAAGAATAATAATAATAAGAAGAATAAAAATAATAAACAAAATAAGAAGAAGATGAAGAAGAATAAGAAGAATAAATAGAATAAGAAGACGAAGAATAATAATAATAATAATAATAATAACAAAAATAATAAGAATAAAAAAAATAATAAGAATTAGAAGAATAAGAATAATAAGAAGAATAAGAAGAATAAGAAGTATAAAAATAATAAGAAAAAAAAATAATAATAATAATAATAATATTGAGATGAAGAAGAAGAATAAGAAGAATAATTATATGAATAAGTATAATAAGAAGTATACGAAGAAGAAGAAAAGAAGAAAAATGTTAAGAAGAATAAGTAGAATAAAAAAAAATAAAAAGAATAAGAAGAATAATAGAATAGTATGAAAAATAAGAAATACAAGAATATGGATAATAAGAAGTATAAGGTGAATAAAGTGAGTAAGAATAAGAAAAATAATTAGATTAATATCAACAATAAAGAGAATAAGAACAATAAGAAGAATATGAAGAAAAAGACTAATAATAAGAATAAAAAAAGATGATGATGATGAAGAATAAGAAGAATAATTATAAAAGGAAGAAAAAGAAGGATAAGAAGAATAAGAAGAATAAGAAGAATAAGAATAAATAGAAGAATAAGAAGAATAAGTACATTAGGAAGAATAAAAAGAATAAAAAAAAAAGAATGAGAAGAATAAGAAGAATGAGAAGAATGAGTAGAATAATAAGAGTAAGAAGAAAAATGAGAATAAAAAGTATAAGCAGAATTAGAAGAATGAGAAGAATAACAAGAATGAGAAGAATAACAAGAATGAGAAGAATGAGTTGAATAATAAGAGTAAGAAGAAATAGAAGAATAAGAAGAATAATAAGATTAAGAAAAATTAGAAAAATTAGAAAAATAAGAAGAAAAAGAAGAATTTAAATAATAACAATAATAAAAGAATATGTATAAAAAGTACAAAAAGAAGAAAAATAAAAATGCTCTAAACTTCTAGAGAGAGTAATTGCAATTTTAGAGAGAGAACCCCTCCATCTTTGTGCAAAAAAGCTCAATCTTAAACCATGAATGGTGAATCCTGAATCAATATATAGCAATAAACTATTTTCATCTACATTAAAAGAACTCAAGCTCTTATTTTTAGGTTTGGCGTGAATGAGGAGGTGCTGGTGGTAATCTTTTTGAAGGAGCTTTCCGACCTTGCTGATTCATTTAAACTCATGCTTATAGAGAAATTCTTCCATGGCACACCTAATTTCAATGAGCTATATGACTTCATTGCCATGTTAATGCTACAGCAAGCAGTGAAGGTAGCAATTTATGATGGAAATCATATCTTCTTCCAGTTCAAGGAAGAGGAGGACTTCTTCCGTAAATGGCTTAGAGGACAGTGGGTTGTTGTGGGGTTCCCCATCCGCATGCGCAAGTGGACTCCAGACTTCTCACCTTGGGATAAATTGCCACAAGCTTTGGTATGGTATTCACTGTCGAAACTCCCTCTTCATCTCTTTAACAAACATGCATTGTATTCAATTGGCCTTTATTTGGGAAAACCTTGGCTAACAAATGAGGCTATGGCCTACATGACAAGGCCAAATATGGCAAGACTATGTATTGAGGTTGATGTTCGAACTCTTCCTCCAAGAAGAGTGTGGGTAGGTAGTAGCTTATTCAATGGTTTATGGTAGGAAGTCATTCCATAATTCATGCCAATGTATTGCTCAAACTACCTCAAAGTAGGACATGTAGAGTCACACTGCTTGGCAAATAGTAGGGCAAGAAGGAATGTTACTATGAGATGGATATGAAAAAAAGAGGCAAGTTATGGGTGAAAAGGAGCGAAGGAGGGGTAGAAGTGGTGGAAGATAGAAGAGAGGTGGTAGAAAAAAGGAATAAATTTAGAGGGCAGGGAAAGGTAGAAATGATAGATGAGCTTGAAAAAGAGGGGGGGGGGGGGGGGATTAAGGGAAATGAGCTGGAGAATGTGGGGAAGGGTGGGAAAGATGGAGTTGAGACAGGGTGTATAGAAAGGGATATGGTGCAGAGGAAGCTGTCCTAGGTGGTAGAAAGAGGGAGGATATTAAAATGTGGCTAGAGGGCTAGAAAGGGGCCCAAAAATTAGGCATAGAGGAAAGGGCAGAAGGTAGGGAAGTGAAAACTAGAGGAGGGACATGGGAAAATAGGAAGGTCACAGACTTAGGAAGTAACATAGAGGCCTATGATTGGGTAGAGGATGACCTCCTATCACAGGAGGGATCTGAATCTAGAATCTCGCCGTGTATAAACACTAACAAAGAGGCTTATGAGCTGGACACATTTTGACCACAAGATGATTTAATGGGGAAGCAACAGAAAAGGCACAAAGAGGTGCCAAAAAAAAAAAGAAAAGGCGATGCAAATAATTAGAAGCATGAGAAAACCCCTAGAAAAAATAATTTTAGTAAAAGAAATAGAACAAGCTCCACCAAGCTCAGGCAAGCAATCAAGAAATAGAAAGAAGTATTTAAATATTAATTATGAATCTAAAAGTACAACTAGATCTCAAGCAAAATTAATTAGAAATGATAAATAGCCTATATTGGAATATAAGAGGAATGACGAACACTCCAATAGTGGATAGAATTAAAAATTTAATTAAGGCGCACAAGATTAAATTTGTCTACTTAGCTGAACCCATGATAAATATAGATAAAATTAAAAATTATAAAAAGATTTTTGGCCTAGACAAGGCCTATTCGAATTCTAATAGCAAGTTATGGATTCAGTGGAATAATTCAATGGATATTGAAATTATCTCAGAATCTAGTCAAATTGTGAGCTTTAAATTAATAAATCAGGCAAGCCTAATTATTTCAGTTGTTTACGCGAGTAACTCGAAGGAGGAGAGGAGGATCCTATGGCAAGAGATGAATGACTTAGATGCTAAAAATGTTCCTTGGATTGTCGGAGGAGATTTTAATGTAGTTAGAAACCCAATAAAAAGAGGAGGTAGACCCTCGAACCCAATAGCATTAGCCACCACAAATCTAATGGAGGTAGACTTTTTAGGGTCAAAGTTTACATGGTGTAATAAGTGGAGGAGAAGGGGGGCTATTTGGTCAATGCTTGATAGAGTTTTATTTAATATAAAAGGGATAGACCTACTGGAAGGAATAAAGGTAAATCACTTGAATAAAACTTGTTATTACACCTATTTAAAGCACTTGAATAAAGCTGGAAGGGATAGAGTTCAGACCATAGTCTGCTCCTATTGTCATTTCAAAAAGGACTAGAAAGACATAGGGGTTTTAAATTTCAAAATATGTGGGGCTCGCATAAAGACTTGGATAAGATAGTTAAAGAATCATGGGAGAAGCCAGTGAAGGGTGACCCCTTACAAATAATGACAATAAAATTGTGGGGGCTAAAAATAGTGATCAGTAAATGGAATAAGGACACTTTTGGAAACATTATGCAAAAAATCAAAGAAGCTGAACAAAAAGTAGTGTCCTTAGAAATGAAATACGAAGAGAGACCAGAAGAGGTTACAAGAATAGAAATAAGCAAAGCATAAGTAGATTTGAGGTTAAAAATGCACATGGAAGAAGTTTTTTGGAAGCAAAAGATTAAGATTAAATGGCTGAAAGAAGGAGATAAAAACATGGAATTTTTTAATGCTATGGCAAAAGTTAGAATTTCAATGCAAAGAATAAAAGGGATAAAATCTATAAATGGAACGTGGCTAGAAAAAGATGAGGAAATAAAGATTGAGCTAGAAGAATTATTTAAAACTCACCTATGTGGGTCAAACATCAATAGACAGGGTACTTTAATGCAAAAGATCGAGAAAAAGATCAAGGAATAGGACAAGAATGCCCTCGAGGAGATCTCTGGGGGAAGAAGAGGTAAAAGAGGATATGTTTAGTGCTAGCAAGGATAGCACGCTAGGACTGGATGGGTGGAATAATGCTTTTTTCCAATGAGCATGGGCAATTATTAAAAAAGAGCTAGTCGCACCAATTGTCTGGATCTTTGTTGGCACAGAAATCACAAAGGCATGAGCCAATTCATATATTGTATTGATTCCATAAATAGCAAATCCGCAGAGAGGAGAAGATTTCAGACTAATTAGTTCATGCAACACAATCTATAAGATTTTATTGAAAATGCTTCAGAATTAGGATTCTCCCTTCCATCATATCTGTGGTACAAACAGGTTTTATTTAAAATAGGTTAATGATGGAGAATATAAATCTGGCTTCAGAAATGATGAGGGAGATATGATCCAAATCTAGAGGACATAATGTAATCGTGAAACTAGATCTATCAAAAACATTCGATAAGGTAGAATGGCATATTTTATGCTATCTAATGAAAAAATTAGGCTTCTCAGAATTCTAGATAGACCTAATGTACAGATATGTCTCCAGTGCGTGGGTCAGAATTCTTATAAATGGGCAGGCTGGCAGAAAATTTAAACCAGGGAGAGGGCTTAGGCAAGTAGATCCACTCTCTCCCTCCTTATTTAATATATACTTAGAATTATTTATTGTAAATTTAAAAAATGAAATGAAAGAAAAAAATATTCTTACCTATAAGTAGCCAAGGCACACACCAAGGGTGTGCTGCTTGGCATATGCGGATGATGTTTTTATATTCACAAATGCCTATAGTTCTTCAATGAGAAATATGATGAGGCTCTTGCAAACACTAGAAGAGGAATCATGAGAGAAATTAAACAAGAATAAATGTCAATTTATCTTAGCAAGGAAAATACCAGAGAAAGTAACTCAGAAGGTTTAAAGCATCACGGAATTCACACAAAAGACATGTGCTTTAATGTACTTGGGCTGTCCAATTTATGAAGGCAGGGTTAAAGAAGAAGATTTAATCTTCCTAGTGGAAAAAATACGTCAAAAGATAGCAGGTTGGAAAGAGGAACTTCTAAACATGGCGAGAAGGATCACGTTAATAACACATGTATTGCATGGTACTTTAGCACACATGCTAATGTCAATTCAGCCTCCAAAATCTACAATAAGAAAACTAGAAAAAGAAATATCTAACTTTTAATGGGGCAAAAAAAAGGAAAAAATAGGTTACACTAGAAAAAATGGGAAGACGTATGTTACCTGAAGGGTGGCCTAGGTTTGGTTAGCCTGAACGATATGGCTAAAGATTGGGACTATAAAAATTGGTAGAGGCTAAAAGAAAATGACAGTCTCTGGGCGGAATATGTGAAAGCTATATATGGACTGGGAAACAATGCTTTCAAAGACCAAAGAAATGCGACCAAAAGCTGGAAATTAATGAGGAAGTAATAGATTATGGTGTAAAAAGCTTGCATTGCTTAGTACCAATGGGTGGAAATGGTGAAAAACTTCTGGTTAGAAATAAAAAACCGATACAAAAATTATTTAGAGAAGTATGTGGAAAGAAATTACTACAAAAAATAAATGTGTTCATGTGGAAACTACTTTAAAATGCCAGTTCCAGTTAAAGATAATATTCAAAGAAAAGGGATAATGTTAGCATCTAGATGTGAATATTGTCATCGAGAGTTGGAAAGCATTAACCATTTGATTTCAACTAGGAAAATAGCGATAAGCTTATGTCAAAAATTAGAAAGAGATGCCAATATTGTAGGAGGAAATATAGATATAAAGCATAGATTAATAAAATGGAGTAATAAGCATATGAAAAATAAGATATTAAAATGGGTAAAGGCTATATACCACACATAACGGTCTCGTGCTTATGGAAAGCCAGAAATAAAAGTAGATTTAAAGGAATTTCAATGAACGTCGAAAATATATTATAAGAGATTAAAAGGGAATGTTCATTTATTCCAGCATGTAACCCTATAAAAATAAGAAATATAGAGACAGAAGAATAATAGAAGAAGGCATGGTGCCTCTCCACAAAAAGAGAAAAATAACCAGAAACTAAAATTGTCAGCTGGGAGAAGCCTCCACATGGTGGCCTAACCCTTAATACTGATGGTAGATTTAAGAGAGAAATGGGTGCTATAGAAGGTGGAGGTTTAATAACATATGAGGATGGCAGGGTGTTGAGGGCCTTCACGATGAGAGGTGAAGCCTTCTCAGCCTTGCATGCAGAAATCATGGCCTTGCATTAAGGACTGCATATATGCAAGGAAAAAAATTTTAGAAATATTCAAGTTCAAGTAGACTTAAGTTTATTAGTGGACCTTGTGCTAAGTAAAATGGAATTATGGAGACATGAGAAAGAGATTAACATAATTAAAAAATTAATAATTGAATTAAAAGAAGGAAAAGAGCATATATTTAGGGAAGCAAATGAATTGGCAGATAAATTAGCAGAAGAAGGTAGGAGAAAGGGGGACCATGAGTTTGAAGGGGATGAAATCTCCAATAGGCTTAAAGGCTTAATATACATAAACAAAATAGGTTTTCCATATATCAGAATTTAAAAGATTAAAGATTAGGATCATGTAATTTAGGAGATAGGGGGTCCAAGGATTTTGTATTAAAGTTATTAATTTTAATTTAAATAATTTCTGCTTGTGTAATTTGTTGCAGTTTCTTTGCATGTGGAATGCAGTCCTTAAACAGATCACAGGCGAAGGTCTTGAATACATGAGTCACCCTGGTCCTGATGGGGGACTAAAATGAATCAAGCTGGATGAGTATTTGCTTGTGGTTTGCTTTTGTTTTATTAGACACAGGTTAGCTGTATATTGGAGGGGAGGATGTTGCAACCTGTCAAAGGGAAGGAGTGTGCAAAGAGGGTGTGAGGAGTGGTTGTGTATTTGTTTGTGAATTTATTTGTTTGTGAAGTTGTATGTGTGTATATTGTTTTGCAGTCCTTAGGCAGATCACATGCAAATATATTGAATACAAGAGTCACCCGGTCCTGAGGGGGGATTAAAATAAAGTAGGATGGATTAATTTGTTCATGCTATGTATTTATTTAGTTGCTGTTGTTTACTATATGCAGGTTAGTGGAGCCTTAAATGGAGGATGCTGCATCCAGTCATAGGGAGGGAGAGTGCTAAATAGGGTGTGAGGAGGAGTTGTGTATTTGTTTGTGAAATTGATAAGTTGTATGTGTGCATATTTTATGGTAATGAGTCGGCATAATCTGGAATTATGTGTTTGCATCTGGAATGGCTATCGGTTGGGTAGTCTGTTATATTAGGAGTCAGTTTGTGTAAGGTGTCAACAGGAAAGTTAGTAATGGGTCTGTAATGGGAGTGGGGGGGGGGGGGGGGGTGGTGGTTCTGGCAGAGCTTGTTATGATTCGGGAACGAGAAGAGAATGGGTCGCAACGGAGGGACAGAAAAAATCAACTTGTTGAAAGTATAGGCTTGATGGAGGATGAAGGGAAAATGACTCATCCAAGGCAGATGAAAGCACTACCCAAATTAGAGCACAATGCCATAATAATTAAGATATGACAGGGTATCCAAGTTCACAAAAAGGATTACTATTGCTGCAAATAATATATATTTGTATAAGTGTTAGAATTTGGTTTTTCCTTTCTTTTTAATTATTGTAGTTAAGGAGTATGCAGGGTGTAAGAGGGTTAAGGGTAGTATTAATTTGTAAAAATGGTATTCCTTCGTCGAAAGAAAGGGTTATAATAATAATAAAACAAACTTTAAAAAAAAAGAAGAAAAAGAAGAATAAAAAGAATAAAAAATATAAGAAGAATAAAAAGAATAAGAATAATACGAAAAATATAAGTAGAATAAGAATATTAAAAAGAATAAAAAGAATAAAAAAAATAAGGAGAATAAGAGAAATAAGAAGTATAAGAAGAATAAGGAGAAAAAGAAGAATAAGAAGAATAAAAAAAAAGAAAAAAAGAAGATTAAATAGAACAATAATAATAATAATAATAATAATAATAATAAGAATAAAAAGATTAAAAAGAATAAGAAAAATAAGAAGAATGTGTAAAATAAGTAGAATAAGAAGAATAAGAAGAAAAAGAAGAATAAAAAGAATAAGAAGAACAAAAATAATAAGAAGAATAAGACAATTAAGAAGAATATGAAGAATAATAAGAATAAAAGAATTAGAAGAATAAGAAGAATAAAAAGAATAAGAAGAAAAAGAAGAAATAACAGAATAAGAAAAAATAAGAAAAGAAGAATGAGAAGTATAAGAAGAATAAGAAGAATAAGAACAATAAAAAGAAAAAGAAGAAAAAGAAAGAAAAGAATAAGAAGAATAAGAAAAATAAAAAGAATAATAAGAATAATAAAAATAATAAAAATAATAAAAATAAGAAGAATAAGAAGAGTAAGAAAAATAATAAGAATAAGAAGAAGGAGAAGAATAAGAAGAATAAAAAAAATAAAAAGAATAAGAAGAATAAGAAAAATAATAAGAATGAGAAGAAGAAGAAGAATTATATGAATCAGTATAACAATAAAAATACAAAGATGAAGAAGAAGAAAAAGAATAAGATAAATAAGAAGAATATAAAGAATATGTAGAATATGAAGAATAAGAAGAATAAGAAGAATAAAAAGAATAAGAAGAATAAGAAGAAAATAAAGAATATGGAGAATAAGAGGTATAAAAAGAATAAAAAAAATAAGAAGAATAAAAAGAATAAGAAGAATAAAAAGAATAAAAAATTTAAAAACAATAATATGAATAAGAAAAATAAAAAGAATAAGGACAATAAGAATAATAAAAAAGAATAAAAAGAATAAGAAGAATAAGAAGAATAAGAAGAATAAGAAGAATAAGAAGAATAAGAAGAAGAATAAGAATAAGAATAAGAATAAGAAGAAGAATAAGATGTAGAATAAGAAGAAAAAAAAGAATATGATGAATATAAGAATAAGAAGAAAAAAATGAATAAGAAGAAAAGAAATAATATGAAGAATAGGAAGAAAAAAAAAGAATGAGAAGAATATGAAGAATAATAAGAATAGGAAGAATAAAAAGAATAAGAAGAATATGAAGA
This sequence comes from Sapria himalayana, assembly GCA_029783825.1. Lineage (NCBI taxonomy): Eukaryota > Viridiplantae > Streptophyta > Magnoliopsida > Malpighiales > Rafflesiaceae > Sapria > Sapria himalayana. The sequence goes on from JAREIK010003486.1 coordinate 145,376, forward strand.
ATAATAATCATATGAAGAATATGAATTAACATAATAATATGAAGAATATGAAGTAGAAGAAGAAGAATATGAAGTAGAAGAAGAAGAATATGAAAAAGAAGAATAAAAAGAATATGAAGAACAAAAAGAATAAGAAGAAACAGAAGAATAACAAAATAATAAGAATAAGAAGAATATGAAAATGAGAAGAATGAGAAGAATAAGAAGAATAAAGAGAATAACATAAAATAAGAAAAAAAGAAGGAGAAGAATTAGAAAAAGAATTATATGAAAAGTATGATAAGAAGAATAAGAAGAATAAGTAGAATATAAAGAATAAGAAGAATAAATAGAATAAGATTAATAAGAAGAATATGAAGAATAAGAAAAATAAGTAAAATAATAAGAATTAGAAAAAAAGAAGACTAAAAATAATAAGAATAATAAAAAAAATAAATAAGTAGAATAAGAAGAATTGGTAGAAAAGAAGAATAAGAATAATAAAAAGAAAAATAAGGATAAGTAGAATAAGTAGAAAAAGAAGAGTAAGTAGAAAAAAAAAATAAGAAGAATCAGATTAATCACAAGAATATGAAGAATAAAAATAATAATAAGAATAAGAATAATACAACGATAAATATGAATAAGAAGAATAAGAAGAATAAGAATAATAAGAATAAGAATAATAAGAATAATATTGAATAAAATGAATAATAAAAAGAATATAAAAATAAAATTAATACTAAGATTAAGAAGAAAAAGAAGCATAAGAAGAACAAGAAGAATAAGAATAATAAGAATTTGATGAATAAATAGAATGAGAAGAATAAAAATAATAAGTAGAATAAGAAGAATAATTAGAATAAGATTAATAATAAGAAAAAGAAGAATGAGAAGAATAAAAAGTATAAGAAGAATAAGAAGAATGAAAATAAAAAGAAGAAGAATAGGAAGAAGAATAATAGGAATAAGTAGAATATGAAAAATAAAAAGAATATGGCGAATAAAAAGAATAAAAAGAATAAGAAGAATATGAAGAATATGAAGAATATGAAGAATAAAAAGAATAAAAAGAATAAAAAGAATAAGAAGAATAAGAAGAATAAGAAGAATAAGAAAAATAAGAAGAATAAGAAGAATAACAAGAATAAGAAGAATAAGAAGAATAAGAAGATTAAGAATAATAAGAAGATTAAGAAGAATAATAAGAATAATAAGAGGCCAGGCACTGAAATGGAATAGGAATTGGGTAGGAATTGAGGGTGTTAGTGTCTGTAATATGTTTGAACGATGTTTTTAATTGTGCATGGGTTTGGGATAGTAAGGGTAGGCTTCATGGATTAAAGGGAATGTAGCCTTTTGCGTAAGTAGTCTGTTATGAATGTAGAAAGGTCAGTTAAGTGGGGGCCTGTTAAGCAGTCTATTGGGATAGAGTATGGTAAGTGTCTGTTGGGTTAGAGGCTGTTAAGTGTCTGTTATGCTTCAAGGTTTTTGGTCAAGTTTCAGCAGGAACATTGCTAAGGAAGGAAGAATGTCAAAAGGGTAGATCTTGGAGGAGATTATGAAAGGATGGAAGTGAGGCGGACACGAGAAAGACAGAAAATAGATTTTTTCGGCAATGAATTCCAAGAAAATCTAGCACAATATATGGCCCAATGTAGAAAATGAAATTATGAAGCTTTTGACTTGTTATTTATTTTTACTTTGAGAAAGGGCGTGAAAGGAAAAAAGGTAGATTTTAGCTTGTAAAAATGGTATTCTTCCACCAAAAGAAATGGTTATTATAAAAAAAAAACTTAAAAAAAAGAATTAGAAGAATAAATAGAATAAAAAGAATAACTAGTATATTAAAAATAAAATGATTAAAAAGAATAAGAATAATGAGAAGAAATAGAAGAATAAGGAGAATAAAAAGAATAAAAGAGTTAGCTGAATGTAAAGAATAAGAATTTTAACAAAAATAAGAAGGATAAAGACAATAACGAGAATAAGAATAATAAGAAGAATAAAAAGAATAAGAAGAATTAGAAGAATAATAAGAATAAGAATTAGAATAAGAAGAATAAGTAGAATAATAAGATTAAGAAGAATAACAAAAATATGAAGAATAAAAAGAATAAAAAAGAATAATAAAAATAAGACTAATTTGAAGAATAACAAGAACAAAAAGTATAAGAAGAATAAGAAAAATAAAAAGAATAAAAAGTATTGGTACAATAAGAAGAATAAGAAAATTCAAAATAATAAGAAGAATATGATAAATTTTGTGGTTTTTTTTCAAAAAAAAAATGCTCTCAATTCTAGAGAGAGAAAATTTCATTTTCTAGGGAGAGAAAATCGCCATTTCTGCTTATTTCAAGTTATATTCAAGCTCAAAATGGAGCAAAGGGACCAATTATCAAATAAGAAGTCCTTTGCTTCAATTTTTAAAGAGCCCGCGCTTGCCCCTCCAACTTTCGGTAACAAAAACAGGAACCCCGCAGTTTTTTTCTCTTCTGAAGAAATTCAGAGACTTGTAGAGCCTTTCGACTACACGTTAGTCGGGAAATTCTCCCATGGCAGACCTCGAGCACATGATTTACAGTCATTTATCGTTTCCTTGAAGTTTAAAGGTAAGGTGAAATTCGCCGAGTTTGATGTGAAGCACGTGATTCTGCGATGTCATATGGAAGACGACTTCCATCATTTATGGCTAAGGGGACTGTGGCAAGTAAGTGGTTATCCCATGCGAATTTTGAAGTGGAGAATGAATTTCAGTCCAAACGAGGAAGCTCCTATAGCCCCGGTATGGTTTTCATTACCTAATTTACCATTATTTCTGTATAACAAGCATTCTCTATTCTCCATCTCTTCCTGTCTGGGAAAACCAATGCTAAGGGATGAGGCAACAGCCTCTATGACAAGGCTCAATAATGCTAGGGTATGCGTAGAATGCAATGTATTAGCACAACCTCCAAGCAAAATCTGGATAGGCAGTGTTGAAGGAGACACTGGGTTCTGGCAGCTTGTAACTCCAGAGAACTTGCCACACTACTGCCTAGCATGTAATAGATTAGGCCATAATAAAGAAAATTGTAGGAAATGAGTAGAAGAGAAGGGGCAGAATGCTATAGTACGGAAGGCATGGGTTAGGAAGGTGGACCTGAAAGTCGATGGTGAAGAGATGCAGGGAAGGAAAGAATTACTTGAGATAACTCAAGGAAATTCATGGGGGAGTTTGGAACAGAAAGGGGGCAGTAACAGGAAAACAGAAATGTTAGAGGAGGTAGGAGAAAGCTACTTAGTGGAGGAAATGGAGAAAATTTCAGAAGGGGGTGAAGAGGGAGAGAACGAAGGGGGTTGGGAGGAAGTGAAAGTGAAGAGGAAGGGGGGAAAGAGGTACAAACCTAGAAGGGTTCTGAAGGAGAAGCAAGAGGACTTCAACTGGATCGATTATGATGTTCTGGACTTTCCAGAAGAGGATTTTGATGTGCACAGTTGTCCTCAATTAGGTGTTAAAGAGGAAAATGGGGAGGAGGATTTAGGAAAAATAAAAGATGATTTAGATATGTATGAAGAGGATTGGTAGAAGCTAACTAGAGATAAAGCTATGGAGGTTATAAAAATAATGGCCATGCACCTCGGGCAATAGGTAAAATACAGCCAAATCATGCAGGTTACTCCTAATATACATAAACCCTCAAGAAACATGAAGAAGCATTTAAATAGAACGTACGAGTCTAAATGCACAACAAGGGCTCAAGCAAAATCTACCCTTAATGGATAAATGTCTTTATTGGAATATTAGAGGGGTGGCGAATAACCCCTCGATAAATAGACTAAAACACTTAATAAAAATTCATAAAATTCTTTTGATAACTATAGCTGAACCAATGATTCAGAAAGATCAACTAAGCAAATATAAAGAACTATTAGGATTTAATAACGCTTATGCAAACATAAATGGTAAAATATGGGTTAAGTGGCATAATTATATGAATATTATAATTATAAAAGACACAGAACAGGTAGTCCACCTTAAAACAAATGTAAACGCGAAGGAAATAATCTCGGTAGTATATGCTAAAAATAATAAAAAAGATAGATTAGATTTATGGAAGGAAATGTGGGATATAGCGCTAAAAGACATCCCATGGATTATTGGAGGAGATTTTAATGTAATTAGAAGTGTAAAAGAAAAAAGAGGAAAAAACCCTGATACTTCAGCTATGACACACTTTAATGATACGATATTTAATACAAATCTGATGGAAGGTAACTATATAGGCTCAAGTTTTACCTGGTGTAATAATTGGCGGAAAAGAGGAGCAATATGGGCTAGGTTAGATAGAGTTCTATGTAATCCAAAATGGATAGCCACACAAGGGGTCACAGAGATTAGACAATTGAATAGAACCTATTCGGACCATTGCCCTTTGCTTATCTCTATTCACAAGAATCAGTATAAAATAAGTAATTTTAATTTTCAAAATATGTGGGTAAAACACCCAGAATTTGAAAAGGTGGTGAGAGAGTCCTAGTCAGAGCCTGCCATCGAAAAGCCTATGCAAGTAATAACGAACAAGCTATATAGATTAAAAAAAATGTTTAAAAACATGGAATAAAGAGGTTTTTGGAAATTTGAATCATAATATTAAGGCGGCAGAGGAAGCAGTGGGAAAATTAGAATTAGAATATGATAATTCTCAAAATGAAGAAATTAGAAACGAATTAAGTAAAGCTAAAGGTGAACTGAGGCTTAGATTACATATGGAAGAAATATTTTGGAAACAGCGTGCAAAAATTAAATGGCTCAAGGATGGTGATAAAAATACTAAGTTTTTTCATAATATGTGCAAAATTAAAACTAATAAAAATAAGATTAAAGGAATTAGAACTGAAGAGGGAGTATGAGTTGAAGAAGATAGAAAGCTAGGATTCATTTTTGATGATTTCTTTAAGAATCATCTATGTGGCTCTGTAAAGCATGAAGGAGACTCTTTAATAAAAGAAATTAAAGCTTCCATTACAGATGAGCAAAACCATAACCTAGAAATGATTCCGGAAGAAGAAGAGGTGAAAAATGCTATTTTTAGCCTAGATAAGGACAGTGCAGCAGGACCAGATGGCTGGAATAACTATTTCTTCCAGACTAGTTGGAATATTCTTAAAAATGACCTTGTTCCTACAGTTGCAAGTTTTTTTTGTAGGAGCAGATATTCCCAAGGCATGGGCTAACTCATTTATTGTGTTAATTCCAAAAAAAGAATCACCGCAGAAATGTGAAGATTATAGGCATATCAGCTTATGCAATGCTATTTATAAAATCTTAGCAAAAATAATACAAGGCAGGCTAAGTAATATCCTTCCAAAAATAATATCCCAAGAGCAAACAGGCTTTGTCAAGAATAGGCTAATGATTGAAAATATAAAATTGGCTTCTGAAATGATGAGAGATATTGCGATGAAAACAAGAGGGAATAATCTAGTAGTAAAACTAGATCTATCTAAAGCTTTCGATAGAGTAGAATGGGAGATACTCTCATTTGTAATGAGAAAGTTTGGTTTTTCTGAAAGATTCATTGATTTAATTTATAGATGTGTCACAAGCGTATGGGTTAAAGTCATTGTGAATGGAAATACAGGACAGGAATTTAAGCCTAAAAGGAGTCTAAGGCAAGGGGACCCATTATCTCCTTTGCTATTTGATATTTATTTAGAGCTACTGATTTGTAATTTAAACAAAAAAATAATAGAAGGTAAGATTATCTCTTTTAGGCAGCCTAAAAAAACCCCTAGAATAGGCTGCCTAGCATACGCGGATGATCTCATAATTTTCACAAATGTGAGTGCAAGTTCGCTAATGAATCTTATGGATCTCTTGCAAACTTTTGAGGTAGAAATGGGTCAAGTAGTAAATAAAAAGAAAAGTCAGTTTTTTTAGCAGAAAAAACCACGGAAAAAGTTGCAATCAAGGTCAAAAACATTACCGGCTTTATTCAAAGTAAAGGGGCATTAATGTACTTAGACTACCCTATATATGAGGGTCACCTGAGAGACAATTATTTATCTTGTTTACAAGATAAATTTAGAAGGAAAATAGCGGGCTTGAAAGAGGAGCTATTAGGCTTCAGAGGGAGGATTACTCTAATCTCTCACGTTCTGCAAAGCACTCTGATACATATTTTATCAATTATTCATCCTCCCAAGAGATTTATTAGAAAACTAGAAATGGAAATGGCTATCTTTTTATGGGGCAAAAAAGAAGGAAGGTTAAAGCTTCACTGGAAAAACTAGAAGGATATATGTTATTCTAAAGAGGAAGCAGGCTTGGGCTTAACTAGCCTACAGGACTTAGCAACAGCATGGGACTGTAAAGGGTGCTGGCGGCTAAAGGAAGGGGACAGCCTGTGGGCGAAGTACATGAGAGCAAAATATGAAGGAGATAAGATTAGAAGCTTGAAGAAGGCCTCACACATTTGGAAATCACTTGAAAAACAGAAAGAAATAATAGAATCACACTCGATTTTGAAAAAGAGTGGATGGAAATGGACACTGAACCCACAAGGGAATTTCACTTTAAAATCAGCAAAAGAACTGGTAAGAAAGAAAAAACCAACGCAAGCGATATTTATATTGGCTTGGAAAATAGATATCCCACAAAAAATGAGCTCGCTTGCATGGAGAGTACTTGTCAATGCTATTCCAGTCGATAATAATGTTCAAAGAAAAGGAGTAAAAATGGCATCAATATGTGATTGCTGTCATGAAGCAGTAGAATCTACAGATCATTTATTCGTTAAAGGGAAGATTGCAGCATGAGTTTGGAGAGAGCTGGAGGAATTAAATTATATAAGTAGTAATCAGGAAGGACTGGAAGAAAAAATTAAAAAATGGGGAAGAAAAACCTCAAAAAACCCTGTTAGAAACCGGCTAATTCGAAACCTCCCACATGTAATCATTTGGTGTCTATGGAAAGCTAGGAATAAAAGTAGATTTGAAGGAATTAAGATGAATCTAGTTGAAATTCTAAAAGATATTAAAAAAGTGATCAGTTATTTATCTAATATAAAACCGATAAAAGTTGAGAATTTAGAAATAAATAGAGAAGTTACAAATATATGGTCTCTAACTATCAATAAGAGTAAGACATATAGGGCAAGGAGTATAAGCTGGAATAAACTCCCTGTGGGCAAATTATATTCAATACGGATGGTAGCTTTAATAGAGATATAGGTGTAGCAGGAGGAGGAGGGGTAATAAGAGACTCACAAGGATATATCATGAAAGCTTTAACTCTTTTTGTAAAAGCTTCCTCAGCACTCCATGCAGAAATTATTGCATTAAGTAAGGGACTACATGTTTGTAAAGAACTAGGTTTTAACAACCTTCAAATTCAGGTTGACATAATGTTTCTAGTTGACTTAGTCTCAAAAAGAATATCATTATGGAAGCATGAAGAGGAAATTGAGATAATAATAAGTCTAATAAATGAATTAGATGCGAATATCTCACATATTTACAGGGAGGCAAATGCAGTAGCAGACTGTCTTGCTAAAATAGGAATGACTCAAAAAGAACAAGAATACGACGAGAAATCTATGCCAGACAAATTAAAAGGCTTGGCAAGGCTAGATAAATTGGCTTTTCCTTATCTAAGAGTTAAAAGGAAAAATAAATAAATAAAATGAAAATTTAGAAATTTAATTAAAAACGTTAAATATTTGAAAATGATCAAGGGTTTAGTGAGGTATATGATTCAGCGAGGAGGATCTATTTCTACAGAAAACTAAGCTTAATGGATAATTTTGCTTTGTAGTTTGTTTTCTGTCTTTCTTAGCAGCAAGGGCAGGAAGTAGAAGGATCCGGAAAATTCTCAAATGCATGTGTTAATGTTCAGAGTCTGTATTAATTTTTTGTTATTTCATTTATGTTACTCTGGATGTGTTATAATGTGTGGATATGGTGTGGTCAAAATTGGGCTGTGTCTGTGTTAATTTAAAGTTTTCAGAAGTTCATAGAAATAGATAGAGTCGGTCAGATGCTTGGGAGAGGCTTTGTATGAAAGCTTCAGCATGAAAGCAACTAGTGAAAGCTGCTACTGAATGGAATGCTGTGGTGAAAGTGCTGTGCTGATGTGAAAGCTGCTGTGGTTAAAGCTGTCGTGTGGACATGAAAGCTCTAATGTTAAAACCACTGTGCTGCTTTAAGAGGCTACTGGAATGAAGGCTGGTATCAAGGCCGTTGGAAGGAGGGATGCTGGATTGAAAGCTGTTGAGGAAGGCTGCCGAAAGCTACTGGAATAAAGGATGCCAAAAAAGTTGTTGGAATGTAGGTTGCTGAAAAAGCTGCTGGAATATAGGCTGTAGAAAAAGCTGTTGGAATGAAGGCTGCTGACAAAGCGACTGAAATGAAGGATGCTGACAAAGCGACTGAAATGAAGGATGCTGAAAAATCTTAGTTAACGGAACAATAGAAAATTGGCTGCCCAGGCTAGGGGAGCAACAGAAAATTGCAAAAAAGGGAGCGCGATGGTTTATTAAAGCTCCAAGACATGATCAACACACTCCAGGAGAAGTAAAGCAGCAGGTTTGAGCATTCGCAAATTGGTAGAAAGGACAACACGGTAGATACAGTTGAGCACTCAAAGTCAAGTATAGAAATTGAATGAAGGCATCAAAAGATCAATAGCGCAACAAAGTTCTTCACGAATCAACTTAATCAAAAGCAAGAATAGAAAAATAAAAAAGACTTGTTAAACTATTTTAGGTTAGCTAATGACCAATGTATTTTATTTGAAATTAAAAGGATAGGAAAGGGTGTAAGAGGGACAAGGGTAGACTTAGATTGTACAAATGATATTCCTCCGCCAAAAGAGAGTGTTAAAATTAATAAACAAAAATTAAAAAAAAAGAAGAATATGATAAATTAGTATAATAATAGAATAAGAAAAATAAGAAGAATAAGACATAATAACAAGAATAAGAAGAATAAGAAGAATAAAAAGAATAAGAAGAATAAGAAGAATAATACGAATAAGAAGAATAAGATGAATAAGAATAATAAGAATAATAAGAAGAATAAGAAGAATTAAAGAATAAGAAGAATAATAAAAATAAGAAGAATATGAAGAATAAAATAAAAAAGAAGAATATGAAGAATAGCATGAATAAGAAGGATAAAAAGAATAAGATGTATAAGAAGAAGAAGAAGATGAAGAAGAAGAAGAAGTAGTAGAATAATAAGAATAAGTAGAATTAGAAGAATGAGAAGAATGAGAAGAATAATGAGAATAAAAATAAAAAATTGAAAATGAATAAGAAGAAAAATAAAAACAAAAAGAAGAAAAAGAAGAATTATATGAATAAGTATAATAAGAAGAATAAGAAAAAAAAGAAGAATAAGAAGAATACGTAAAATAAGAAGTTTAAGAACACAGGAAGAATAAGATGAATACAAAAAATAAGAGGAATAATAAGAATAAACGAATAAGAAGAATAAGAAAAAAAATAAGAAGAATAAAAAGAATAAGAATAATAATTAGAATAAGAAGAATAAGAAGAATAAATAAAATATGTAGAATAATAAGAATAAAAAAAATAAAAATTATAAGAATAAAAAAATAATAAGAATAACAAGAGTATGAAGAATAAAAACACTAATAAAAATTTCAAAAATAACAAAAATAAAAATAATAACAACAATAAGATAAATAAATAAATAAGTAGAATAAGAAAGATAAGAAGAAAATAAAGAATAATATGAATAATAAGAATAAAAATAAAATAAAGAATAATATAAATAAGAAGAATTAGTAGAATTAATAGAATAATAATAAAAATTAGAATACAAAGAAAAAGAAGAAGAAAAAAAATGAAGAATAAGAAGAATAAGAAGAATAAGAAGAATAAGAAGAATAAGAAGAATAAGAAGAATAATAAGAATAATAATAATAATAAGAATAAGAAGATTAAGAAGAATAAGAAGAATAAGAAGAATAAAAAAAATAAGAAGAATAAGAAAAATAACAAAAAAGTGAAGAATAATAAGAATTATAAAAATAGGAAAAATAAGATAAATAAGAATAATAAGAAAAATAAGAAGAATATGAAGAATAATAAGAATAATAAGAATTAGAAAAATACGTAGAATAAGAATATTAAGAAGAGAAAGAAAAAGAAGAAGAATAAGAAGAATAAAAAGAATAAGAAGAAAAGAAGAATAAGAATAATAAGAATAAGAATAATAAGAATAATAAGAAGAATAAATAGAATAAAAAAATAAGAAGTATAAGAGTAATAAAAAGAAGAATAAGATGAATAGGAAAAATAAGAAGAATGTCAAGTCTAGACTTTGCATTTCTTTAAGAATGTATATAATTGCCAGCTTTTATTCTCGGTTCCTTCCTCCGAAAGGAATTCATCCTCCTCCCCATTAAAATTCATTATTTGTTTTACCAAATCATTTTCTATTCCTATTTTTTAAGCTTTCATTTCTTGAATTACCTCCTCCCTGCCTTCTCCATCTCCTTAGCCCTCTCATCTAGCCACTCCTTTATCTCCAGGATCTTTCTCTTGCCGTCCTCTTTATTCTCCCCTTCCTTCCCTCCCCCAACTCTTCTACCCTGCTAATAGCCCCAACTACCTCACTCATCCCCAACCCTTCCTCCCCTCCCCCTAAACCTTGCTCCCTACCCTCTCTAGTATCATCCTCACTCCAACTCTTTCCTTCCTCTCCCCCCATGGCCTAAACCTTCCTTCTGCCCCTCCTTTTCCCTCACCTCTTCAACCCTACCTACCATGACCACTTTCCTTCTTTTAGCGCATTTTTCCCCCTCTCCCTCAAATCTGTTCTACCTATCCCTATTCCCCATAATAATTACGTATTCTCATAGTTTAAACAATATCAAAGAAGATTTTCAGCAATTATTTCTTGCAAATGCCCACTTGAGTGCCTAATGCCCAGCCACACTCTATTCAGAATAAAGGCAGAGACATCCACGTCAACACAGACCATTGCCATGCTCGACCGTGTCATGTAGGCCGTAGCTTCATCCATTATTCAAGGCTTACCCACATAGTGAGCAATATGAAAAAAGAGGACTTACAAAATAGATGAAATGGGAGAAGTGGTAAAGAAAACCAAACCAAGGCATTTGTAGCTTCTTTCTTAGGGTTGAACTTGGGTGTCCATTTGAACATCCTTATTGGATAGCCCACGATATTCCACTACCCACATAACCATAAACGGAGAAAATCCTCTTCTTCCTTAACTTGTATCATTATATGTTTTGCGTAATACCACGCAATCCTTTCCAACTCTTTAAGCTTCAAGGCTTCAAAAAACTCGTATATTACCTTGAACTGAGGACTCTCGTGAGAAAATTTTCCAAGGAGAATAAGATTGAATAGGGAAGTAAGATTCTCGATATCCTCCTTCGAGAAGCAAACTGCTGGTGCAACCTCTTTCATACCATACATAGGATTAAGCCTATCGGATTCCTTAATGATCGAAGAAAAAGACTTTTTGTTAAATATCTTAGAAAAATAGTCCAAACTCAATCTAGAGAGCTTTAACAATGAAGTTTATCTCTCTACGAAACCCACTTTCTTTCTCTAGAATAGAGAGAGAAACAAATTCTTATTATTCTTATTCTTCTTTTTATCTTTTTATTCTTCTTATTCTTCTTATTCTTCTTATTCTTCTTATTCTTATTATTCTTCTTACTCTTCTTATTCTTTCTATTCTTCTTATTCTTCTTAATTTTTTTAATCTTATTCTTCTTATTCTTCATATTTTTCTTATTCTTCTTATTCTTCTTTTCATATTATTTTTATTATTCTTCTTATTATTCTTATTATTCTTATTCTTCGTTCTTACTTATTCTTCTTATTCTTCTTATTATTCTTATTCTTCTTATTCTTCTTATTCTTCTTATTCTTCTACTTATTCTTCTTATTTTTCTAATAATTCTTATTCTTCTAATTCTTCGACTTTTTATTATTCTTTTTATACTTTTTATTTTTCTAATAATTCTTATTCTTTTTATTCATCTTATTCTTCTTATTCTTATTATTATTTTTTTCTTTTTATCTTTTAATTTTTCTTAATATTTTTATTATTCTAATTATTCTAATTATTATTATTATTTTTATTATTTTTCATATTCTTATTATTTTTATTCTTCTAAAATTTCAAATTCTTCCAATTCTTTTTATTATTCTGATTCTTCTTATTCTTATTATGCTACTTATTCTTTTTATTCATCTTATTCTTTTTATTCTTCTTAATTCTTCAATTTCTTATTATTCTTATTATTTTTCTTAATCTTCTTATTCTTATAATTCTTCTTATTATTCTTATTCTTCTAATTATTCTAAATTTTCTTATTTTTTTTATTTTTATTTTTTTCCTTATTTTTTTATTCTCCTTATACTTCTTATTTTTTTGATTCTTGTTATTTTTTTTTATTATTCTTATTCTTCGTAATTTTCTTATTCTTCTTTTTCTTTTTATTCTTCTTATTTTTTTTTATTCTTCTTAATTCTTCTTAATTCTTCTTATTCTTCTTATTGTTTTTATTTTATTATTCTTCTTAACTTCTTATCTTCCTATCCTCTTATCTTCTTATTATTCTTATTATTCTTATTATAATTAATTGTTCTTATTTTTCTTATTCTTTTTATTTTTTTAAACTTCTTATTGTTCATATTATACTTTTTCTTTTCTTTTTCTTCTATTTCTTTTTATTCTTCTTATTCTACTTATTCTACTTATTCTTCTTATTCTTCTTATGTTTCTTATTCTTATTATTCTTTTTATTCTTATTCTTATTATTCTTCTTGTTTTCGTTTTCTTCTTATTCCTATTTTTCTTGTTATTCTTCTTATTCTTTTTATTATTATTATTATTATTCTTCTTCTTCTTATTATTCATATTCTTTATTATTCTTCTTGTTCTTATTTTTCTTATTCTTCTCATTCTTCTTGTTCTTTTTATTCTTCTTATTCTTCTTATTTTCATATACTTTTTTATTCTTCTTATTATTCTTCTTATTCATCTTATTCATCTATTACTTTTTATTTTTTTTATGTTTTTCTTATTCTTTTTATTTTTCATATATTTATTATACTTCTTATTCTTCTTATTCTTCGCATTCATCTTATTTTTCTTATTCTTCTTAAATTTTCTTATTCTTTTTATTCTTATTATTATTATTATTATTATTCTTATTCTTATTCTTCTAATTTTTCTTTTTCTTCTAATTATTATAATATTTTTATTTTTCTTATTCATCTTATTTATTTTATTCTTCTTATATTCTTATTCTTCTTATTCTTTTTATTCTTTTTATTCTCTTATTCTTCTTATTCTTATTATTCTTTTTATTCTTCTTATTCTTTTTCATATTAATATTTTTCTTATTCTTCTTTTTCTTTATATTCTTCTTATTCTTCTTTTTCTTTATATTCTTCGTATTCATCTTATTCTTCTTCTTCATCTTATTCTTCTTATTCTTCTTATTCTTCTTAATTTTTCTTATTTTTTTAATTCTTCTTATTCTTCTTATTTTCATTTACTTTTTATTCTTCTTATTTTTTTTTATTCTTCTTATTCTTTTTTATTTTCTTATTCTTCTTATTCATCTTATTCTTTTTATTTTTTTATTCTTTTTATTCTTCTTAAAATTATTATACTTCTTATACTTCTTATTCCATTTATTTTATTATTTCTTCTTATTCTTTTTATTCTACTTATTCTTTTTATTCTTCTAATTTTTCTTATTCTTCTTATTTTTTTTATTCTTCTTATTTTCATTTTTTTCTTATTCTACTTATTCTTGTTATTTTTCTTATTCTTCTTATTTTACTCATTTTTTTAATTCTTCATGTTATCCTTATTCTTCATATTCTTCTGATTCTTTTTATACTTTTTATTTTTTTATTATTCTTATTATTCTTATTATTCTTATTCTACATATTCTTCTTATTCTTTTTACTCTTCTTATTCTTCTTATTCTTTTTACTCTTCTTATTCTTCTTATTCTTCTTATTCTTTTTTTTTTATTATTCTTATTCTTTTTATTCTTTTTATTCTTCTGATTCTTAATATTCTTCTTATTCTTTTTATTCTTCTTATTATTCTTTTTCTTCTTAGTCTTCTTATTCTTCTTGTTCTTATTATTATTGTAGTTCTTATTATTATTGTAATTCTTATTATTTTTATTATTTTTCTAATTTTTTTAATTCTACTTATTTTCCTTATTCTTCTTATATTTCTTATATTCTTATTCCTCTTAATCTTCTTATACTTCTTATTCTTCTTATTCGTATTATTATTTTTATTATTCTTATTTTCTTATTCTTCTTATTCTTCTTAATTGTGCTAATGTTTCTTATTAATCTTATTCTTTTATCCTTTTTTATTATTCTTATTCTTCTTATTTTTCTTATTCTTCTTTTTTTCTTGTTCTTTTATTTATTCTTTTTATTCTTTTTCTTATTTTACTTCTCTTTCTTCTTATTCTACTCATTCTTCTTATTCTTCTTATTTTTATTATTCTTCATATTATTCTTATTCTTATTCTTCTTCTTATTATTTTTATTCTTTTTATTATTTTTAATCTTATAATTCTTCTTATTCTTATTATTTTTTTATCTTATCCTTTTATTTGTTATTCTTTTTATTTTTTTTATTCTTCTTATTATACTTATTTTTCATATTCTTCTTATTCTTCTTGCTCATCTTACTCATCTTATTCTTCTTATTCTTCTTATTCTTCTTATTCTTCTTATTCATCATTTTCTTAATTTTCTTCATTTTCTTCTTTTTCTTATTATTCTTTTATTCTTCTTATTGTTATTATTCTTTTTATTCTTGTTATTCTTTTTATTATTCTTATTCTTCTAATTATTATTATTCTTCTTATTCTTCTCATTCTTATTATTCTTCTATTTCATCTTATTATTCTTATTCTTCTAATTCTTATAATTGTTCGTATTTTTTAATTCTTCTTATTCTTTTTATTCTTCTTATACTTCTTTTTCTTCTTATTCTTCTTTTTCTTATTATTTTTCGTATTATTCTTATTCTTCTTTTTTTAGAAAGTTTGTTTTATTAATAAAAACCCTCTCTTTTGGCAGAGGATACCCTTTTTACAAACTAGAACTACCTTTTTCCCCTTTTACACCCTTGAACAACATTATTAAAACACTACACATTCTGCTTGAAGTGAATATATTTCTTCTATCTCTAAAAGCATCACTTCACTATGATTCTATTCATTAGGCTATTTTACTCGAGGCTTGGTCTGTTTATCTTTTGTTGTTCTGTTTCTAATGCTTTTTGTTGACCCCTTTCCAATCTACAGTCACCTTGTCCTCCTTATTTTCATTAAAATTTTGGCAGCATCTCTACTATTTTATTTATATTTCCTTTCCTCGTTTGCCTTCTATTATCTATGCATATGCCCTGCAAAACAGGCACAAGACCCAAAACATATAAACCAATGATATCTTCGAGCAGCCAAACTTCCTTGCCCCTTGCAGACTATTTTAATGCTTTTTTAAAGCTTAAAAGCCTTTCTTCCTTAATGCCCCTGCACTACAATCAGCACAACAAATATATATAATTATAATTTTGTTACCTCCATTACATCCCTTAACCCCTTGTACACCCTTAAGATAAAATAATTGGCATAACAGATGATAAGCAAAGCATGCATTTAATAACTGCTCTTCTGGATATAGCTTTATCTATATTCACGCAATTATAAATTTGATAGCCTTCATGTATTTGACCGTCTCCCCTACTCCACAAGCCAAAACATAAAACAATGAATATTATTTAATTGACTCCTGACCGATGTTGTTGCTAAATTTTTTGCAACCTCACTCTGTGCCTTATAATTCTTATAGCCCCGACACTTTAGGCATACATGAAGCACTATTTAATATGACAGGCCATCTTCCATAGATCATTTCCATATCCTTTCATTGACTTATCCTGTTAAACCTAAAACCAAATCAAAGCAATATATATTTATAATTACCCCACAAGACTGGTGAGATAAAAATTTTGTTTTCCACATACTACTTTTGAATTCTAATATACGGGAATTCTAATTTACCTAGTATGATTAAGCCATTATATTTTTCTGGTATATCAGTTCCCTCAAATTCTTGTGAACCCTTCTTCAAGCCTTCTTTGGAAAAGTTGTCTGCTACAACATTAGCTTCTCTATAAATATGCATTATTTCCCTTTTTATGTCAGTTAAAAGACTTTTTATTGTCTCTATATGCTATTAATGTTGCCACATTTCTATCTTGTTCATGACTAGATTCACCAGTATACTAGAATCCACCTGTACTTGTAAGTTAATATAAAACTTTTTTTTGCATATTTCAAGACCTTTATGTAAGGCTAAAATTTTTGCATGCAAGGCTGAAGATATTTTTTCTTTCATTGTATAAGCTTTTATAACTTTTCCCTGATCATTTCTTATAACCCCTCCTCCCCTGCCTCTTCCATGTCCCTTTTAAAATTACCATCTATGTTTAAAGGAAGCCTTCCCCGAACAGATTTTTCCCAACACACCGTTCGAAACTAGGGTTTTTTTCTTAATTGCATGTAATCATCATATCCTACTTTTCTCGTCTTCCATTTCCCAGCTTCTATGTTTTGTGGGAATCCTGTTGATACCCATGAACAATCTTTCTTAATTTCTTCTATTATATACTTAGCATTCATTTTAATATTCTCGAACCTACTTCTATTCCTGAGTTTCTACAGATTCCAAACTATAATGTGCGTAATATAATCCCTTAACCAATTACACACTTTATTCTTTGTGTGACCTATTTTCCATCTCATTAGTCTTTCATTGATATTTTCTAACTTATTGCTTACTTGTGCATCTATCCCCATATAATTTCAGACTTTCACCGCTATTTTCCCTATTAAAAATAAATGTTTTAAGCTTTCTATGTTATTAAAACTGCATTCACACATGGAAGCTAATTTTACCACCTTCAACTGAATATTTGAGTCCACCAAAATAGCATTTGATAAGAGCTTCCACATAAATGAATTCAATTTTTGTGGGATCTCTTTCAGCCATACTTTCTTAAAAACTTCTTGACTGATTTTCTCTTTTCTTACTAAAATTTTTGCACTTCTAAGCATGAACCTTTCCTATGGATTTAGAGTTCATCTCCATACATTGTTGATTAGACATGCATTACTTTCAACTAATTCTTTTTGTTTAAGCATCATGTTTCGATTTCTAGTTGCATTTTTTGGATTCCTACATGTTTTATTTCCTAACTCATATCTAGCTTTCTTATAATTCGTCTACAAGCTATCATTCTGCTTGAGCTTCCACCAGTTCTTACATGCCCATGCCTTGACCATATCATTTAATTTATTCAATCCTAGACATGCTTCCTCCTTTAAACAACATATATCTTTTCATTTTATCTAATTTAGCTTATTTTTTCCTGACTTTTTGCCCCATAGCAAGTTAGCCATTTCTTTTTCTAGGCTATCCAAGATCTTCTTTGGTGGCTGTAAGGACATTAAGATGTGTGCTATGGTTTTTTGTAGAACATGTTTTATTAATGTGATTCATCCCGTCATACTTAACATATTCTCATTCCATCCCGCTATTTTACCTTTTAATTTATTCTTTAAAAAAGTTAGATATTCTTATTTTAGTCTACCCTCATATATAGGACAACCCAAATACATTAATGCCCCTTTAATCTTCTCAAAGCCTGTAATTTTTTTTACTCTTTGAATAGTTCTTTCAAGTCTTTTCCTAGAAACCACAATTGGTATCTATTTTTAATAAGTTGTTTCATTTCTTTTTCTACTGTGTCAAATAGCTTCACCATATTCTTCAGTGATGTGCTCCCGGCATTTGTAAAAATAATTAAATCATCCGCATAAGCTAGGCAGCTTACATTCGGGGTGTGTCTAGGTTGTTAAAAGCTTGTAATATTTCCTTCTTTCATGTTTCCTTTTAAACTTGTTATTAATAATTATATATATATATATATATTAAATAATAATGGAGATAAAGGATCCCCTGTCTAAGTCCCGTAACTGGCTTAAATTCACCACATGCCTTCCCATTAATTAAAATTTTAACCCATGCGCTGGATATACATCTATACATTAAATCTATCCAAAATTTCGAAAATCTCATTTTCCTCATCGTGTAGCATAAAATGTCTCATTCTACTATGTCAAATACTTTAGACAAATCTTAACTTCATAATCACATTATGACCCCTAAATTTGACCTCTATTTCTTTCATCAGTTTTGCAGTTAAATTAATGTTTTTTTATCATTAATCTATTTTTAACAAATCCTACGTTTTCTACCAAGATAATGGATGAAATTACCCTATTTAATCTATTCTACAAGACTTTTGTCAATATTTTCTACACCAAATTACATCGACTTAAAGGTCTATAATCTTTACTTTTTTGCTGATTATCTTTCTTGGGTGTCAATACAATATATGAGCTAGCCCATTATTTTGTAATTTTTATTCCTGCAAAAACCCAAGCAATTGTGGCCGTCAACTCCATATATATTATATTTCAGGTTTGCTAGAAGAAACCATGATTCCATCTGTTTGGACCTACTGCACTGTCTTTATTTCCACGAAAGACTACAGCTTTAATCTCCTCCTCACTAGGGCACTCTTCTTATAGTTTATTTTGTTCTTCAGTTTTTCTTTTATCTAATTGTCGAATTAAGGAGCCCTCACTTTGTTGACTGTAACCACGGAGATGACTTTTAAAATAATCTTCCAAAACTTTTTTTAAGTTCTCCTTCCTCGTCTATCCACTTGCCCATATCATTTTTGGTACCTTTTATTTATTGTCTTTGATTTTTTAATTTCTCAACTGCATTAAAAACTTAGTATTTCTATCCCCTTCCTTGAGCCACATTACTTGGCCCTCTGTTTCTAAAAATTTCTTCCATATGCAGCAATAATTTTAATTCCGCATTTGCTTTATTTAAAATAATTCGAGATGATTTCATCCTTATTATTTCATCCTCTATTTCTAATTTACTTACTTTAGATTTGATATCTAGAATATTCTTATTTATATTCCCAAATCTCTTTATATTCCACCTACTAAGTTTTAATTTTAACCTACACAATTTAATAGCAAGAACCTACATGGTATTCCACTTTGATGGCTCTTGCCATGAGTTTCTTAATATTCCATCAAACTCTTTATGAAAACCCCAGATGTTTTGATATTTAAAAGTTTTATTCTTTCCTACTCAAGCTTTAAATCTTAGAAGAAGAGAGCTATGATCTGACCATGTTCTGCTCAAGTGTTTCACACTCACATCTCCACAATAATCCACCCATTTAATGTTATATAGAATACGGTCAATTCTAGACCAGATCGTTCCCTATTTTTTTTGTTATTACACCATGTGAAGCTAGGGCCCAAGTACTCCGCCTCCATGAGATTCATGTTATTAATTACCTCATTAAATTGAGCTATCACTTAGGAATTAGGCAACTTTCCTCCTTTTTTTCTTTAGCATTCTGACTATGTTAAACTTAAAGTCCCCTCCTATAATCCTGGGGTATTTTTATCAGCTAACTTCCTCATTTCACCCCATAGATCATTTCATTTTATTTTCGAGTTTATTGCATATACCACCGATATAATTGGATCCGTATTATTTTTTAGCTTGGTAAAATTATGATATGATCCGCCTCTAAAATAATTTCTATATATTTTTTCTTTTTTCATAACAACCAAATCGTACCATTATTATTATTAAATGCATTTTCTAAACCTAGTTTTTTTATATTTTTATAAAGAGTCCTTAGTTATCATAGGTTCTGCTATTATGCCAATTTAATATTATGAATTTTATTAATTTTTTAATTTTATTTATCGACGGAGTATTTCCTACTCCTCTTATGTTCCAATATAGACTATTAAACATTATTAGGTCTATCCTGTGCTTTGGTTATGCATATTGACTCATAATACATATTTAAATATTTTTTTCCTATTTTTTGAACTTTGTATATGCTTGATTTGGCATGCTCATTTTTACCTTGCTATCTTTTATTTACTTATTTGGAAACTCATCCATTTTAATACCTCTATCACACTTTCTCTATTATCCGGTAGCCCCTCCCATTCTTTTGAATCCATCCTTTTGAGTCATCTTGTGTCAATGTCAAGTCTAGACTTTGCATTTCTTTATGCATGTCTATAATGGGCCAGATTTTAGTCTCGGGTCCTTCCTCCAAAAAAAGGTCATCCTCCTCCCCATTAAAATTCATTATTTGTTTTACCAAATCAGTTTCTATTCCTATTTTTTTACCTCTCTTTTACCGAAACCCCTCATCCCTGTCCTCTCCATCTCTTTAGCCCACTCATCTAGCCACTCCTTTATATCCAGCATCTTTCTTCTGTCTTCCTCTTTATTCCTCCCTTCCTCCCCTCCCCCCAACTCTTCTGCCCTGCTGATAAACCCAACTGCCTCACTCACCCTAACCATTCCTCCATGCCCTCTCTAGTATCATCCTTTCCCCAACTCTTTCCTTCTGCTCCCCCCTGCTGCTTAAACCTTCCTTCTGCCCCTCCTCTGCCCTCAGCTCTTCAACCCTACCTACCCTATCCTCTTGCCTTCTTCTATCCCATTTTCCCCCTCTCCCTCAAATCTATTAAGCCTATCCCTCTTCCCCCTCCCTTAACAATGAAATTCTAAACTGAATGACCCAGTTTCTTACAGTTTAAACAATATTGAGGAAGATTTTCAGCAATTATTTCTTGCCAATGCCCACTTGAGTTCCGAGTGCCCACCCACACTCTATTCGGAATAGAGGCAGAGACATCCACCTCCACACAAACCTTTGCCATGCTTTCCCTTGTCATGTAGGTCGTAGCTTCATCCATTATCCAAGGCTTACCTACACATTGAGCAATATAAAATAATGAGGACTTACAGAAAAGTTGAAATGGGAGATGAGGAAAAGAAAACCAAACCAGGGCATTTGCAGCTTTTTCTTAGGGTTGAATTCGGGTATCTATTTGAATATCCTCATTGGATAACCCACGATATTCCACTACCCACGTAACTATAAACGTAAGAAATCCTCTTCCTCTTAATTTGTATCATTATATGTTTTGCGTAATACCACGCAATCCTTTCGGGCTCACTAAGCTTTAATGCATCAAAAAATGCGTATATTTTCTTGAACTCAGGACTCCCGAGAGAAAATTTTCCGAGGTGAGTAAGATTGAATGGGGCAATAATCTTCTCGATATCCTCCATCGAGAAGCAAACTGCTGACGCCTCATCTTTCATACCATACATGGGATTAAGCATATTGGATTCCTTAATAACCGAAGAAAAAGATTTTTTTGTTAAATATCTTAGAGAAAATCTCCAAACTCAAGCTTGAGAGCTTTAATAATGTAGTTTGTCTCTCTACAAAACCCACTTTCTCTCTCTAGAATAGAGAGAGAAACAAATTCTTCTTATTCTTCTTATTCTTCTTATTCATCTTATTCATCTTATTCATCTTATTCATCTTATTCTTCTTATTCTTCTTTTTATCTTATTTTATTATTCTTTGTATTCTTCTTCTTCTTCTTTCTTCTTCTTATTCTTTTCCTACTTGTTCTTCTTATTTTATTTTTTCTTCTTATTCTTCTACTTATTTTTATTCTTCTTATTTTTCTAAAAATTCTTATTCTTCTAATTCTTCCACTTTTTATTATTCTTCTTATTTTTTTATTTTTCTAATAATTCTTATTCTTTTTATTCATCTTATTCTTCTTATTCTAATTATTCGTCTTATTCTTCTTATTCTAATTATTCGTCTTATTCTTCTTATTCTAATTATTCATCTATTCTTCTTATTCTTTTTATTCGCCTTATTCTTCTAATTTTTCTTATTATTTTTTTATTCTAATTATTCTAATACTTCTTATTTTATTATTTTTTATATTCTTCTTTTTTATATTCTTCTTATATTTCTTTTTCTTCTTATTCTTTTTATTTTCTATTCTTCTTATTCTTATTATCCTTCTTATTCTTTTTATTCTTATTATTGTTTTTATTCTTCTTATTCATCTTATTCTTTTTATTCTTCTTATTCTTTAATTTCTTCTTAATCGTCTTATTCTTCTAATTCTTCTTATAATTCTTATTCTTCTAATTCTTCTTATTATTCTTATTCTTCTAATTCTTCTTATTATTCTTATTCTTCTAATTATTCTAATTATCTTATTTTTTTTCTACTTATTTTTTAATTCTCTTTATACTTCTTATTCTTCTCATTCTTCTTATTTGTTTTATTCTTCTTATTCTTTTTTTTTTCTTTTTATTCTTTTTAATTCTTCTTAATTCATCTTATTTTTTTTATTCATCTTATTGTTTTTATTTTCTAATTCTTTTATCTTCTTATCATCTTATTATTCTAATTATTCTTATTCTACTTAATTCTTATTATCCTTTTTATTCTTTTTATTCTTTTATACTTTTCTATTCTTCATATTATACTATCTCTTTTCATTTCTTATCATTCTTTGTATTCTTCTTATTCTACTTATTCTTCTTATTCTACTTATTCTTCTTATATTTGTTAATTTTATTATTATTCTTCTTATTATTGTTTTTATTTTTATTCTTCTTATTCTTATTCTTCTTATTCTTATTCTTATTCTTATTTTCTTAGTATTCTTATTATTATTCTTCTTATTATTCTTTTATTTTTATTCTTCTTATTTTTTTTTCTTCTTATTCTTCTTATTTTTATTATTCTTCTTATTGTTTTATTCTTATTATTCTTCGTATTCTTATTATTATTCTTCTTTTTCTTCTTATCACTACAAGAAAATATCAATTTAGCTAGAGAATTTTATCTAGGGATCAAACTCTAGCTAAATTGTAAGGGATTAGCTTAAGAATAGTAAGGGATTGATGATTTTTTTATGAAAAAAATATAGCAACAAAATTGCGACAGATTTGCGAGGGAAAACATTTTGAAAATTACACCAAAGAAAAGCAAGGAATTTAGCAACGGAAAATTTTCATAAATTCTGCTCAAGAAAAGTAAGGATTTTAGTGATGGAATATCGACAGATTTAGCGACGAAATAGCGAAATATTTTTTTCGTAAATTCCACTCAAGAAAAGCATGAATTTTAGCAATGGATTTAGCGACAGATTAGCGACGGAAAATTTGTGTAATTTCTACTCAAGAAAAGCGGGGATTTTAGCGTTAGGTTTTGTGATGGAATATCCATTGCTAATAAAATCCTTGATTTATCGACGGATTTAACGATGAGATTTCCCTTGCTGATAAAATCTTGATTTAGCGATGGATTTTGTGACTAAATATTTCTTGCTAATAAAATTTTTGATTTAGCGATGGATTTAGTGACTGATTTAACAACGGATTTTACATTACTAATAAAATCCTTGATTTAGCTACGGATTTAGCGACGGATTTTGCCTTGCTAAAAAAATCCTAATGATTTAGTGATGAATTTAGCGAAGGATTTTTCCTTGCTAATAAAATCCTTGATTTAGCTATGGATTTAACGACGGATTTTTCATTGCTAATAAAACCCTTGATTTAGCGAGGGATTTAGTGATGGATTCCCCCTTGCTAATAAAATTTTTGATTTAGCGACGGAATTACCCTTGCTAATAAAATTTCTATTTATCTACGGATTTTGCGAGCGAATATCCTTAGCTAATAAAATCCATAAATTAGTGACAGATTTAGCGATGGAATTTCCCTAGAAAATAAAATCCTTAATTTAGTTACGCATTTCACGATAGATTTTCTATTCCTAATAAAATCATTGATGTATCGACGGATTTAGCTATGGATTTTCCCTTGCAAATAAAATTTTTGACTTAGTTAGGGATTTCGCGATGAATTTTCTTTTGCTAATAAAATCCTTGATTTAGTGATGAATTCTCAATTGCTATAAAATCATTGATTTAGTGACGGATTTTCCATTGCTATAAAATCCTTGATTTAGCGACGGATTTAGCGACGGATTTTCCCTTGCTAATAAAATCCTTGATTTAGCGACGGATTTATCAATAGATTTTCCTTTTCTAATAAAATACTTGATTTAGCGACGGATTTTTTCTTGATGATAAAATTCATATTTTATCTACGAATTTAGCGAGCGAATATTTCTAACTAATAAAATCCATAAATTAATGACGGATTTAGCAACGAAATTTTTCTAGAAAATAAAATCTTTAATTTTGTAACGGATT
This sequence comes from Sapria himalayana, assembly GCA_029783825.1. NCBI lineage: Eukaryota > Viridiplantae > Streptophyta > Magnoliopsida > Malpighiales > Rafflesiaceae > Sapria > Sapria himalayana. The sequence goes on from JAREIK010003486.1 coordinate 169,638, forward strand.
TAGCAATGGAATTTCCCTAGCTAATAAAATTTATAATTTAGGGATGGATTTTCTCGAGCTAATAAATCCGTAATATAGCAATGAATTTTCTCTAGCTTTTAAAATTAGTAATTTAACTACGGATTTACCGACGGTATTTCATTAGCCAATATTTAATTATATAATTTTTTTTATTTATTAGTTGTTTTAATATTTTATTTAATTTTGTTTATTAAATGTATGTTATTGGTCTATATATGAGCAATCCTTGAAACACACATTCTCCTCGTAAAATCATAAAAAAATGATATTATAATTAATTAATTTAAAATATATAAAAAATACAAAAAAAAAAATTATTAATAAGGACTAAAATAACTATTTTTATGATGTATTAATTTTTTAAAAAAATTATACAAAAAAGTTTTCTAAAATTTTTAATTAAGAAGCCAAATAATTTAAATTATAGTAACATTAAATAATTAATTCAATAAGTATAATAATTTTTTCGATATTTTAAAAATTAAATTAACATACTTTAAAATTTCTACTAATTTAAATGTAAATTAACTCATTGTATGATAAAATAGAAAATATTTTCAAAAATATCGGAATTAATGAATAATCTTGTAAATATTTATATTATTATAAGTATTAAAATTTTTTTATTATTATAGAAAACTTTTAAAAAAATAAATAATACAAATTTTGAAAATCTTGAAATATAATAAAAATATATATTTTTTTAATAAAGTTAAAAGAAAATAAAGTAATAATTATAAATAAATACATAGATGTTTATTCCTACTAAAATTTATAAAAATTATACAATTGAGTAATATTTTTACAATTAGCTTTTAACATTAATTTTTTATTAAAATTATAAATATTATTATTTTTTTAATTATATTCTCACTTTAAGTAATTTTTTGAATTTTAAATATTATAAATGATATCAAATAATATGAAATTTTAGGTGTTTAAAATTATTTCATATTATATTCATAAAAATTAATATGAATTCTTAAAAAATTATAACCATAAAATATAAATTTTATATAATTTTAAACATTAAGTGTATTTTATAACTTTTAGGCGAGTGTCTAGAAGACAAATCATCTTTCATTTATATCTTATTATATGGTTTGTTAATTTTGTATCTATTTGATATTTTTTTAAGGCAAAACATATTTTTTTTATTGTTTATATATTTATTGTTTAATTAAAATTATAATAAAAAATTGTATGATATTTGTTTTTCATTTGTACATTCCTACACTCACATTAATTTTGTTGAAAAAATTTTGATAGTAAATAAAATTAATGAGTATTTTTGTATTTTATAGATATATTGTTTATTTAATGTTTTAATAATTAAAAATATAAATATTTTCTTAAAATATACATTCTCTCTCTCAACGCTGATGCATCTCTAACTAGAGGTGTCAATTGGGCCTGCTCGGCCCGGCACGAAGCACGTCACGATTCCATGGTGCCTGGGACGGCCCGACACAAAAATTTTCCATGCCCAGGCCCGTGCATGCCAAGGTAAGGCACCATTCATGCTGTGCCGTGCCAAAGCCAATCGGGCCTCGTGCCGTGCCTGACCCGGCACGGTTCGATGGCCTGTGGCACGGCCCATCGGCATGGGTCGGGGTCAGACGCAAACCCGCACCCACATTCCCGCACCCGATACCCCACCCCCACCCCATGAGTCACTACCCCCGACCCCAACTCGGCACTCGGCCAGTCTCCACCTGCACCGCAGACCGCACCCCACCTCCACGCCCCCGCTCACGCCATGAATCCATGGTCCACACCAGCACCGGCATAGGTTGGGTCTAATCGGACCCGACCCAGGGTCCCGCCCGATCCGACCCGATCCCCCCCCCCCCCCCCCCCCAACGGACAAATGTAAAAAAAAATTTTAAATGTAGCCGTCGGATATCACCTCCAACAGCTAGGAGGCAGAATCCAATGGCCCTCATGATTCTGCCCCCTAAAATACTATAAAAAATTAAAAAAAACAAAAAAATACTTTTTAAAAAAAAATTATTTCTATTAATCTATAAATCCTCCACACATCTTTATAACATTTATTTTTTTCATAAACATTTATTCTATCAAATCTCACATTCTCACTCTCTCAAAACTCTTGCTCTTCTCTCTCTCTTGGGACTCAAGATTTCATCATTCGACTCACCTTTTCGGGACTCTCAACTCGGGTTTAGAATTTTGAACTAGACTGTGGTGCTTATGTATGCCGACTTGATATCTACAAAAAAATATTCAAAGATGAGTAATGATTGAATTCAAAAATAAAATAAAATAAATAAAATAAATAAAATAAATAAAATAAATAAAATAAATAAAATAAATAAAATAAATAAAATAAAATAAATAAAATAAATAAATAAAATTAATAAAATAAATAAAATAAATATGATAATAGTTTAGCATGTCAAATTAAATTAAATTGATTATACTCGTCTGAACCAGTTTGAACTATTCTACCAACTCCTAGAAAACTCAATAAAATACACACATGTAATTGAAAATAATTGAGCAAGAGTTCCTCAATTCATTTTGAAATGTTCTCATGATATGTGTTGTTGTGTGCTAGGAACCCCAAATCACTTTTATTTATTTGCAAGATTCCAAGTTTTTTAATTTTTGATGCAACATTTAGTAAGCCAACACATAGCTTACACAGTCAAGTCAATCCTTGTTAGGTATACACATCATCATATAACAAGCACACTTTCAAGCACTTGGCATTAATGCACAAGAACACATAGTAAGCACATAATCAATACATATCACTCATGTAAGTCAAGACATGGAAATAATACATACTAACACATGATATTTATGCAAGTAAGCATGTGATAAGCTTGTAAGTCAACATATGATATAAAAATAATTATTCTTATTAATTTTTTTATAGACTTTATTGTCATTTTCTACATGATTCATTTTAATTCTTATGGTTGCTCTTATCTTTAACAAAGATTATCATGGTGTGTGTGTGTGTGTGTGTAAATTTATATTCACCATGTATCTAACATTTTGAAAATTAAATTTATCTCAAACATAATAACATCATATTTATGTTTCTTGAAATAAAACACTTATATTTCTAATAATTTCAATATTCCTTCAATAGATGTCTCATAGTGTGTGATTCCTTGTGATCTTTCTTGTGTTAGTGATGAGTGGACTTGTTGAATCAAGTTTAATAATATTAAAATAATGATTTCATACTGATATAATAAAATCAACATATAGCAATGTGTCATGGACACTCAAGCTAAGATAGTATAAAATATATGAACCAAACTTTTTTGTACATAATTACTATCAAGAATAATATTTTTAAAAACAAATAGCATGGTAATAATAATCCGAACCAACAACATAGTAGACTAATCGGCAAAAGATGATGAATATTCTAACACTGAAAATATGAGTCCGATCCTCGTAGATGTTGGATACATTTTCCATGGTGCTATCATTTATCATGTTGTACAGATGTTGGGACATAAATTTTACCTATTCTAATCATGAAGCCTCATAGCTTATATACGAGCCAAATAATAAATTTGGGTTGAGTTTGGGAGAAGGGTAGGTAGATAAAAAAGTATAATATTTTTAATCTATAACAATTTTGATTTAGATAGAGTATAATATTTAGATAAAAAAAGTAAATAATAATTTTAGCAATTAATCTTTATCGTTCTAAAAATTGCCTTGTCTATTAATGTAGATTCTACATATGCATTGTCTCGATATTCATGATATTTAATTTTTAATTATTCATTTATAAGTAATTTTATTTAATTATTTGTATATTTTGAAGTAATAGAATATTTTATTCAAAATAATGATTGGGCATTATTTTTTGTAAATAAAATAGGGAAAATAAGCTCAGATCATCAATTTTTGTACAGAAGGGTTATTAATGGATTTTTAAATAAAGATTTTTGACTGGGCTTGAAACTTTCATCAATTTTGCATGTAGTCAATCGAGATTAATGGATAGAGAAAAACTTAAGTGTCCATGTAATCATCGCAAGTGTCAGAATATTCCTTTTCATGATGCAAACACTAAAAGATATCATTTGGCTAAATATGGCTTTGTGCCAAATTATTTTGTTTGGATTTATCATGGGGAAAAATACAATGGCTCTGAATATTGACCAAAATGAGGGTATTAAATTGTTTGCTTGTTATGAAGAATCATCAAACACATACCATAGAATGATCATGGAAGCTGCAGGTGTTGACTTCAATATGGATTACATGGATGAACCATCTAATCCTGAAGTTCAGAAATTTTATGAAATGCTTAAAGCTGTAGATAAAGAGTTGTGGCTTAGGTGTAAAACACATTCGCAATTGTCACTTGTGACTCGACTAATGAGCATTAAGTTAGAAAATCATATGTCTGAGAAATTATTTGATCAGGTGACAGAACTGATGAAGAAGATTGTTTTGGATAATAATCTGCTCACAAACAATTTTACAACACTAAGAAGTTACAATGAGGAATGGGTCTACCAGTGGAAAAAATTGATTGTTATTTAAATGGATGCATGTTATATTAGAATAGTGATTTAATTTGCTGAAAGTTTTGTGATCATCCTCAATTTAGGAAGGCACATTGTGTTGTAGATACAAGACAAAAATTGAAGATTGTCTTTAAGAAGATGTATTATTTTCCATTAATTCTTTGATTACAGAGACTATATGCATCAAATACTATAACAAATGATATAACGTGGCATTTCGAGCATGAGGTTGAAGAAGGGGTAATGCATCATCAATCAAATTTACCTTCTTGGAAGCATTTTAATTATTTACATCAAGATTTTGTAGTAGAAAGTTGAAATGTGAGATTGAGTCTCTACACTGATGGATTTTAGCCATTTAGGCAATCTGGATAATAGTATTCAACATGGCCAGTGATAGTGACACCTTATAACATGCCTCCGTGATTGTGTATGAATGAGCAATATATGTTTTTGTCAATATTGGTTCCAAGGACAAAAAATCCGAAAGACATGCTGGATATTTTCTTACAGCCTCTTATTGCAAAATTAAATCATTTATGAGATGTTGGCATGAATACATATGATATCTCAAATAAGCAAAATTTCATTATGCGGACAGCACTTATGTGGACGGTAAGTAACTTTCTTACATATTCAATGTTGTCTGGCTGGAGTACTACAAGATGATTCACATGCTCGTATTTCATGACAAATTCTGATGTATTTATCATCAAATTTAGTGGTAAACAGTCATGGTTTGATAACCATCGTAAGTTTCTACCTACGAATCATCAATTTTGAAGAAATAGAACTACATTTCGAAAAAATAAAACTGTGATTATAGCTGAATGATTACTGTCGGCGTCCTGAATTGAAACTGAACGAGGAAACAGAAAAATTCTTTAAAGCTTGCTACCCACTTGATAAGAAGACAAGATATATATTGTGTGAATGATTTAAAAATTTGAAATTCTCTAATGGATATGTGTCAAATATGGGTAGATGCATGGATATGAAGAATCTTAAATTATTTGGAATGAAAAGTCATGACTATCATGTATTTATGCAGAGATTAATACCAATTACATTCTGTGAATTACTTCCACTATGTGTTTGGAATGTCCTTACAGAACTTAGTTTGTTTTTCAAATAGATAACTATAACCACAATCAAAATAGATGACATGGTGAGGCTGGAGAATGACATTCCACTTATTATTTGTAAGCTTGAACGAATATTTCCACCGAGTTTTTTTGACTCGTTGGAGCATTTACCGGTCCATTTGGCATATTTTTGCAAGGATTGCATGGCTAGTGCAATTAAGGTGGATGTATCCTTTTGAAAGGTAAATACATAATATTTGCTGTGTTTTATTATTTAGTACTTTAAGTATTATTGTAATTTAATCTAATTTAATCCTAACATTAAGGATGTAGGTATCTTCGCAAGTTAAAATTGAATGTTAGAAACAAGGCAAAGAACAGAAATGTGCCGTGAAATTATAAAGGTCATGTGATGGTAAAAGATGATTCTGTGGACAAACTATCTATCTTCAAGCACCCTAGAAAAGCATTTAGAAGAGCAATGGATGTATGACAGATGAAGAGTACAAAGCTACCCGGAGCTACGTTTTACTTAATCGTGAGGAGGTTGCACCAAATATTGATTATGTATACTCAAAATGGTTGCAGGTTTAATCATAGTTTAATTTTATCTTTAATGGGAATTATTAAAAATTGATATACATTATTTTCTCTCTTTTTATATTTGTGTAGTATTTATCTTAAGTAGTTAGAATATTGGCATCCAGCAATTTCTAGCAATGATGTCGATTATATGCTAGAAGCTGAATTTGCGAATTGGTTAAAAAATTATGTGAGTATACTTAAGTTTTATATTTTTGATTTATTTAATTTATTAGTATCTTTTATTTGTTAATATCATTTTTTTAATTTATCTCACATACAATTGATCATTCAAATGGAGATTCAAATATGTTCATTCAGAATCTAAGTAAAGGCACATTTAGATATGTGACAACCTATCATGGGTATTTTGTTAATGGATATAAATTTCACACAATCAGGCACAGTTCTTCTAAAATAACGTTGAATAGTGGTGTATGCATTAAAGGCTCGGGTTATAGTGCAGATGAGATTGATTATTATGGTCAACTTAAAGAAGTTATTGAGTTGGAGTATCCTGGACTCGAAAATAATAGGATTGTATTATTTAAGTGCGAGTGGTTTTATCCTACATGAAATATGGGCACTAAGATTCATTTGGATTATAAGCTAGTGGATGTTAAACCATAAATGCAGATATAATCGATATGAGCCATTTATTATGGTAGTTCAAGCCACTCAGGTATATTATTGTACATATCCTAGTTTATCTCATGATAAGAGAGATTGGTGGATGATTTGCAAAATCAAAGCTCGATCAAATTTTGAAGTATCAACATCGCAACAAAGAAGTGCAGACTTAGAAATTACACCGGTATTCTAAAAGATGACATAAATAATATTGAGCCTGTGAATGTAGATGAAGATCCAGAAAATTTATGTGACTCAAATGGTGACATAATAGAAATTGAAGATGATCAATTTCTATCTGAAGATGTGTTCGAATTTCTATCGGAATCAGACGAAATATCATAAGATCCACTGGAGGATGACAGTGATGTCAATAATTAAATTGTTATAATTTTTTTATAAAATTAAACAATCAAAGACTTTTTATATTTTGTTGAAATCCATCGGTGTGTTTTATTCGAAAATGCATGCTTGTTCATCATATCATTATTTTTTGTTCTATTTTTTATTTTGTACAGCAAATGGTGCCAAAATGACATTGTCGTGGTGGAGGTGGAGGTGGACACAGAAATGAATCAAATTCATCTAATATGTAACATCATGTTGCATAATCAGTACCATCTCATAGCCACCATATCCAGACTTCAACATCACAATCACTATCTCCATTTCTATCACCATCACCATCATTGAGACCTCTACTATCACCTTTATCAAATGTAAGCCCACCACCCATTGTGCTTCCTGCACAAACTTTTGATTCATCTCTATCTTCTACACCACATTTTACACCGATTATTCCCCCATTTACAATACCAACGACATGATCAAATATTGTATCTTTTTCTGTAGTCAGTGTAAAGTTAGAAATTGAGATTGTGGATGGGACGTAAAAGAAATATGTAAAAATGACTTGAAAAGAAAATTTTGATGTTACAGTCAGTGGATTTTTTATATTGTTATGATTTGCTTGTTTTCAATGTTATTTATTTATTTGTACAGTTTTATTCGATCTCACAAGTGTTTGACTATAATTACAAAGACTTTCAAGAAAATGGATGATTCTAAAGCTTTCTCTTGAAAGAAAGTTTCTGAATCGACAAAAGTTTCATATTAATGACTTTCAAGTAAAAATAACAAAACAAAAGAATTGAAAAATAATTATCTAATTAGTTAACTTTTATGTTGGTTATTATTCAAGCAGTAAATAATTATGTTCTTATTATTAATTTAAATTCTTTTGTCATTTTTCTATTTATAGAATCAGTACACATGGGCACCCAAATTTGATGGAATGAAAAAGTCATTATGAGAGATCAAACCTGCTCAACGGTATTCTGATTTTGTCCATAAATAAAAGAAAATGAAAGAAAGGTCTGATTTTATATCTGAGGAAGACTGGCCTGAGTGGCTTAATTATTGGGAGGAGCTAGATGTGAAGAAAAAATTAGATATTGCCAGTAAAAATTGACGAATGTAGCTAGACTAGCTACAAGAATCTGACGATACATTGGAGGTTCAAAGTCGAGCATTGAGCATGCTCGATATTTGGTACAAATTTAAAATTCTAAATATTTTTATATTTTGTGGTTGTCCTAATAGTCCAATAAATAAAATCTCTACATGATTTTATTAATTTTGTTAAATTTTTTTATCATTTGTTTTTTTATGACTTAATAAAAACATATTCTAGGCTAGAGAATTGGGTCAAGATCCAAATTTTTATAAGATTTTCAGAAAGATGCATGTGAAGTAAGTGGATGGTCAGTATGTTGACAACAAGTCTCAGATGATTGCTATAAGAAATTATTATATTAATTAGATTTTATAAAACAAAAGTACATTATTAAATTTGTTTTGAATGCGAAATATTTATTTTATTTTTTGTAAATCTAGAATAGTTTTTTTCACCATTTTATCTCAGGACCTAATGGAAGAACGTGTGATAGCTTCTCATCAACAAGTTGAGGGTTTTATGGATCGTCAACCAAATGACTATGATCCTATTTATTTGGAGACAATAGGAGGTCTAAAGAAGCAGTGAGTGTACGGAATGAGCTCTAAGGGAGTGACATTTTGTTGTAGCAGTCGTGCTTCTAATTCATCTATCTCAATAATGGTGGATGAGGTAGTTAAACAACAAGCACTAGAAACAAATGATATTATTGTAGATATGGAGATCGAAATGAGAAAGAAGGATGAGCAGATAACTAATTTGATGGAAGAAATGTAAAAAATTAAAGAAATTAAAAATGTAATGCAACAGTAGATGTACTATATGAAGTTACAGTTAGCAGCAATGGTGCAATAGATAGCATTATGAGATCCAATTGCGAATCCTCGCAGGAGAGGCTAGCATTCACTACAAATTATGAGGATGATTGAGTATGGGAATTATTTCTGAACCATTATTTATTTTTGTCTGTGTAGCAAATAATTATGATATTTTTTTGCAAGTTTCAATTTTTATTATTCTAGTTTTGTTCTTTGCTTTTCCAATTAACCAAATTATGAATTTTTTTAGGACACATTATGTGAGATAAAAGAAAAAATCCCGATTCAAAGCATTCAGACATTACCACGGTCCTTCCAATGTATGGGTCTCATATTTACCGATTCAGCTTTATCAAAAAGAGGACTAGCTTATCTTATCTTTATTATTCAAAATATATTTTATTTTTGTACTCTCTTTATCTCTAAACATAATTGATGGACATCTTTTGGATTTTTATTGAAACTGTATGACAATCAACTTTAATTTTTGTTTGTTCATGTCTATAATATTTATTTTTATATATCTGTGAATATGTTTGTGTCTCTTAATTTTTTGGGTAGAGTTTTAGCCTATTATTACTATGTAAAAGTTTATTTTCAGTAGCGGCAGAAGAGGCAGCGGCGGCAGCGACGACAGTGGCGTCAACGGCGGCAACAGCGATAGTGGCGGCAGCATCGGCCATAGCGGGAGCACCAGCAACATTGGCAAAGACGACATCTGTGGCAGGAGTGGCAGCAAAGGCATAAGCAACAGCAGTGGTAGCTGTGGCAGTGGCGGCAGCAATGGCAGTAGCGGGGTGGCAGTGGCAGCAATTGCAACAGTGGCAGCACAGGCTACGGTAGAAGTAGCAGCGGCAGTAGCGACAGAGGAAGTAGCATCGATAGTGGTAGTGACAGCAGCAGCGGCAGTGGTAGTGGCAGAGACAATGGCAGCGGCAGCGGCAACGGCACTAGTGGCAAGAGCGGTAGCGATAGTGGTAGTGGGAGCAGTAGCAACGGCAACAAATGAAGTATATACATACGTATATAATTAGTATATACATACATATAATACTATAGTATACTATGTACATTTAGTATACTACAGTATATATGTACGAGTGAAATACTTGTATATATGTACATTTTTGCTTTAGTAATATATATTTATCAAAACATAGTTTTTTTTTAATTTATTTTGATTTAATTTAGTGGTTTAAATTTCTTATAGATGTGGTACTGCATTTTTTCCCATACGAAGCTTGTATAAGTGAAGAAATTTTTCAACAGACATGAAGCACAGTGACTCGGATAGCTTTTTCGCAGCGCAAAGTTGGTGATCAGAGGAGCAGAGAAAGAGAAAGGAATGTCAATGCATTGATAAATTATACTTTATGCAGAGTCGGTAGATACATTGATTACTAAGATGTAATATAATTTTTATTATTATTTTTAGTTATTTAAAATATTATATTAGAATATGTTATTAAATGAATTTTTTTTTGTTTAATTTAAAATTTGCATTTATAGTTTCTGTTTTTTATTAAATTTAATATAAAATATTAAATTATTTAATTAAATTTTAGTTTAAGTTGTATAACAATCTACTTTAATTTGGGTTTGTTCATGTCTATAATAACTATTTTTATATTTCTGTGAAAATATTTGTGTGTCTCTGAATTTTTTGGGTAGAATATTAGCCTATTATAGGTATGTAAAATCCTATTATCAGTAGTAGTAGCAGCGATAGTGTCGATAGTGGTGGTGGCAGAGCAGCATTGGCTGTAGTAGTGGTAGCAATTGTTGGAGTGGCAGTTGCAAGAGCATAGGCATTGGAGGCATCGATAGCGGCTGCAGTAGTGGCTGCACCGGAAGTAGCAGTGGTAGTGGCGGTAGTAGTAGCTACATCAAAAGTAGCAGTAGCCCCAGAAGCAGCGGCAGCACCGGAAGTAGTGGCAGGAGTGGCAGAGGTGGAAATGGCAGCAACGGCGGCAATGGTAGCAGCGGTGGCAATGGCGGCAGTGGTAGCAGCGGAGGTAGCGGTGGTGGCAGTGGCGGTAGCGGCAGCTGTGGCATGCAACAGCAGTACTAGCAGTGGGGGTAGTGGCAGCCACCACCGTAGCGGCCAATGGCGGTAGAGGCCAGTGGCAGTAGTAGTGATAGTAGCCGTGGCGACGGCAGCGACGACAGCAGTAGTGGTATTGGCAGCGACAGAGGCAACAACAACAATGACAGGAGTGGCAACGAGATAAGCAGCAACATCATTAAATGAGGGATATACGTACGAATAAAGTCAGTATATACATACATATAATACCATAATATTTTATGTACATATATACTGAGTATATTTGTACTCAATTTATATGTACACATAATACTACTATTTTTATGTACATATACTACAGTAATATATGTACGCGTGAAATACTAGTATATATTTACATATATACTACAAGATTATATATGTATCAAAACATATCTTTTTTTTAAATTTAATTGTGGTTTAAATTTCTTACAGATATGATACCACATTTGTAGCACCCATTTTAAAACACATTTCATTCAAACCATTTCAAATATGCAGAAGCATTTTTTTTTTTCGTTTGCTATGGTAGACCCATAAACATTTAACAATGCACTTACAAGATAGCATACCATGCCTTTCAAAATATTACACAACATTGTTTCGTAATTTACTATTTTTAAAATACAAAATAAAGTCATGCTCAAAATGATATTAATGCATATGACGGAGCATACTCCTCAATTCTTTCTCAGTGACTATGTGCTTCTCGATCTTGCCTCTTCCCCCTTACACTGTCTATCACTCGGTACCTACGCATTGGTAAAACAATACGCTAAGCATTTTCATGCTTAGTGGTTCTATACAAATCCATTCTTCAATTTCAGTTAAAACAAATCATGCAATTTAGCAATTCAATACTTTCAAACCTTTATGGATAATTAATGTAAATACAATACATATACTTGTTATATATACAATCAGTTACAATTCATTGATCATCCCAAAATACACTTTCATATTCAATAAATCATGCATTAATCAAATCATGCATTTTACAATGCTCTTTTTAATTCCAATATTTCACAATTTCAAATCAATTCAAATACACTCACAAATTCAATTCAGTTATGCAATTCAATTCATTTTTTTGCAATTCAATTCAGTAATGCCAATTAGTTCAATTATGCCAATCAGTTCAATTATGCCCATCAGTTCAATTATGCCCATCATTTCAATTATGCCCTTAAGTTCAATTATGGCCTTAATTTCGATTATGCCCTTAATTCAATTATGCCCTTAATTCAATTATGCCCTTAATGAATTTAACCTTTGTCTTCGCTATACCAGATATCAGAGTCACCGGCACGGTCCCGCTGGGCTGCAGGCCGGTATAAAAACGGTTTTATAACACAGTGCTGTCCCGCTGGGCTACTGACTGGTTATAACAATCAAATAGTGAACACTACCGATACGGTCTCCCTATGCTGCTGATCGGAGTGACATATCAATAAAATCGTTCGCAGTACTGCTATTTTGACTCCTATTGGTATACCAATCTATCCTTAATACGAACCAAACGGTTAATATTCTATTAAGGTCATTCAAATCTTTTATAGCAAAGTACAATATAATTTGTACATTTGTATAAATAGTTCACTTTTAATAGTCATGAAATTTTCATATGCAAACATTTTACAATCAATGTCTTCAAATCATTTAAAACCATTCAATATGCCTTTCTTATTCATTTAGAACAAGTATTTCAAATATTGAAACGAGAATAAGAAAAGGTAGAACAAACATTCAAAAACTTGAAACAAAGAATGGAAGTAGATAGAACAAACCCAAAAAGATTGTCGTCCTTTAATTCCCGTTCTCGAAATCTCGACCTCAACTTGGACTTTCCTCCCCGTTAATCCCTAATCCATCGCACATATTTCACAATCAACTAATAACCAAAGAAAAATCATTTGTGCATTCTAGGATTTTTGGTTAGGGTTGTCTACCCAATACACCTTCACTTGCCAAATTTATTTTTGGGATAATTGAGTCATATGTAGCTCATACATATTTCACGAAAATTATAGTTCTATTAGTCTATTTGTAGTAGGAATTTGAATCATCTAATTTGGATCACCCAAACATAAGTTATGGCATTTTTATGCCAAACTGGTCGGTATGCCCAATTCACTCGGTTACCTACTATTTTTCTCAATTTCAGAAATCTTAACTCCATAAATTGGTAAAGTTCCCTTATACTCATTTGAATATATGGTTCTAAGGTTTCCCATCCAATTGGAATCATCCAATTTGGATCCCAAAAACTCAAGTTATGGAATTTTATATTCAGACTAGTCTAATTTTCAAAATAGAAGCAAATTTTTTTTTTCTTTCTTGCACATAGCTCCCCTTTTTAAGGATTTATGGACACTTTGGGGTGATAAATTTTCTACTATTCCTTCAAGTAAATTATTCTCCTAGAAGTCTCGTTTACACGGAAATTTGAATCACTCAATTCGGATAAGAAATGACTAAGTTATGGCCAAAACAAAAAACATAGGTTTTGGAAAATTTTTGACAGCATCTCCTTTGAACTACCATAAATTCCCTCTTCGTGATTTTCTTCCAAAACACCTCAAAATTCAGAATAAATCATGTCAATCACTATTAATAACATCCTAATATCATCCTAAACCAATAACAAGCAAATCCCATTGATGATTTAGGGTTTTTCGAACTCAAACATCATAAAAAAAATAAATTCTAGAGTTTATTCACTTACCTTGAATCACTTGGAAAACCCTTGGCCTAGCCTTCTCCTTGAATAACCTTGTAAGTTCTTGCACAAATCTCTTGATTTCTTCTACAAAACCCTAGCTTCCTCTCTTTGCTCCTCTCTTCTCTCCCAAACACATTTTTTTTTGATCTAATGAGCTCTTGGAAACCCTTGGTCTTTAAATCAAATTCCTCATATAAGGCCTTCCTACAAAGCCCATTTGGACTTGAGTCTCTTAATTTTAGTCTTTAAATCAAACTTCTCATATAAGGCCTTGGTTAGCTTACAAAGTCCATTTGGATTTAAGTTATCCCCAAAATGCTATATAGCCCATACATCCTTCTATTTGCATTTCAAATATTCTCATACCCACTCTTAGACACATAAACATATTCACAAATGACCTTTAGGTCCTTATTTTATAAGTTTCTACTTTTGCCCTTGACACTTGGGTAAATTTTTTGGGTTTAATCTTTTAAATCACTTATCAAATAACAATTAATATACATTTAATAATTTTCAGAAATACCCATGTTTGACTCAATTTATACCTGAATATATAATAAAATTATAAAAAAAAATTATAGGGTATTTTTGGGGCGTTACAACATTGTTCCTCATACAATGCTTCTATAAATGATCGGATTTTTCACTAGACATTACGTGCCGTGACTCGTACAACTTTGTCGCAGTAGAAAAATAATGATTGGAGGAGTAGAGGGAGAGAAAGCAACGTCAATGAATGGATATATTATAATTTATGCACTGTCGGTATATATATATTTATAAATAAGATGAAATAATGTTTTGTTATTTTCTTTGTTTCAATTATGTAAAATATTTAATTAGAATATGATATTAAATAATTTTATTTTTTGTTATTATAAATTATTTATAGTTTCAATTTTTATTCAATTTGATATAAAAATATTAAATTATTTAATTAAAAAATTTTAAAATAATTTTAATTTTGAAATTAATTTTTAAATTAAAATATCTATGGAAAAATCCCTTGCTAAATTAGCAGTGGAAAAATCACATGCTAATTTAGTTAGAAAATTTTCCATAGCTAATTTAGCTAGAGAAATATTAAAATTAGCGACGAATTTTCCGTCGCTAAATTTAGTTAGCTAGGGACTATATCCATCACTAAAATTTATAGACCAACACTTTAGCTAGGGAATCATCCGTTGTTATTTTCATTTAGCGATGGAAAATCTCATTTATCATGCTAATTTAACTAGGGAATTTATCTTTTTTAGCAAGAGATTTTTTTGTCGCTATCTTTTTAGCTAGAGACACTTTTCGTTGCTAAATTTTAGCAAGAAGCACTTTAGATAGGTGACCGATCCATCGGTAATCCATTGCTATATCTAATTTAGCGACTGAAAATATCATTTAGCTAGGGAATTGTCACTAGCTATGTGGGATTTTTCTTGTAGTGTTATTCTTCTTATTCTTCTTATTTTTATATACTTTTTATTCTTCTTATTATTCTTTTTTTTTATTATTGTTCTTATTCGCATTATTCATCTATTACATTTTATTTTATTTTTTGGTTTTCTTATTCTTTTTATTCTTTGTATAATTATTATACTTCTTATTCTTCTTATTCTTTGTATTCAATTATTTTTAATATTCTTTTTAATTCTTCTTATTCTTTTTATTCTTTTTATTCCTTTTATTCTTTTTATTCTTCTTATTCTTATTCTTCCAGCTCTTCTTATTCTTCTAAATATTATAATTTTTTTCATTTTTCTTATTTTTCTTTTTCTTCTTATTTTTTTTTTATTTTTCTTATAATTCTTATTCTTCTTATTCTTCTTATTCTTTTTATTCTTCTTATTATTTTTATTCTTCTTATTCTTCTTATTCTTCTTATTCTTTTTATTCTTTTTATTCTTCTTATTCTTCTAATTCTTTCCATTCTTATTATTCTCCTAATTCTTCTTTTTCTTCTTATTCTTATTATTCTTATTATTTTTCTTATCTTATTCTTCCGATTCTTCTTTTTTTTTTATTTTTCATCTTATTTTTATTATTATTATTATTATTATTATTATTATTCTTCTTCTTATTATTTTTTTTTTCCAACTTATTCTTCTTATTCTTTTTTTTCTTCCTATTATTCTACTTATTCTTTTTCTTCTAATTTTTCTAATACTT
This sequence comes from Sapria himalayana, assembly GCA_029783825.1. NCBI lineage: Eukaryota > Viridiplantae > Streptophyta > Magnoliopsida > Malpighiales > Rafflesiaceae > Sapria > Sapria himalayana. Next base: position 185,709 of record JAREIK010003486.1, read on the forward strand.
CTTTTTCTTCTTTTTTTTCTAGTTATTCTTATTCTTCTTATTCTTCGTATTTTTATAATACTTTTTATTTTTTTATTTATCTTATTCTTTTTATTCTTCTTTATCTTTTTATTCTTCTTATTCTTTGAATTATTCTGATTATTTTTATTCTTCTAATTATTCAAAATCTTTTTATTTTTCTTAATTTTTTTATTCTTCTTACTTTTTTTTATTCTTCTTATACTTCTTATTCTTCTTATTTTTCTTATTCTTCTGATTCTTCTTCTTATTTTTATTCTTTTTATTTTTCTTATTCTTTTTATTCTTTTTATTCTTCTTATTCTTCTTATTTTTGTTTTTCTTTTTATTCTTCATATTTTTCTAATTCTTCTTATTTTTCTTATTTTTTTTCTTCTTCTATTTTATTTTTCTTATACTTCTTATTCTTCTCATTCTTCTTATTCTTCTTATTCTTCTTATTATTCTTATTTTCTTATTCTTCTTATTTTTTTTCTTTCTTTTTTTTCTTATTATTCTTCTTATTCTTCATATTATTTTTGTTCTTCTTATTCTTCTTATGCTTTTTTTTATAAAGTTCATTTTATTATTATAACCACCCACTCTTTTGTCGGAGAAATACCATTTTTACAAACTACTTACTTGATACCCTTCTCCCATTTACACCCTCATAGCACCTACTAGCTAATTTAACACATTTAAATATTTATGGAAAATCACAATAAAGACCGTTAAATATCTTGTGACCTGTCCCCCATGCTAGCTTTCTTTCTACTTGTGAATGCCAATCTAGGGTGTGTGATCCTTCCCCCTGCTCCTCCTTGATTTTGCTCCTTATCTTATTCACGAGGATAGAATTCTTCTCTCATGCAAAACCAAAAAAACATAGCCTACTACCTAGTTCCCTTTTCCCCCTTATTTGCAATACAACTTAAAATTCTGTTCAAATAGGTCCAAAAATTTAACTACATATGTGATTGCTCTTCTCCCTTGCTGGCCTCTTCCTTTCTTGAACTTCCAAGCTGACTATTTTTTGCCTACCTATTGCAGCAGAACTCATTCCTACTGCTGATTACTTAAGCCTCATGCCCACTTTAATTCAGTTACACATTTGACCTTTTCCTAATAGTGCACAACCTACCTGCTACTACTCATGTCAGTGACACTGACTGCTTCCTATAGTAGTGACTTGAGCAACCAAAGGCTCTAATCTCCGGCAGTAATATAGTTTTTTGCTACAACCAGACATTCTATACAATCTAATATAACTTCCTAATCATTAACCCTTCCCTTCCTTATTTACTTTACACCTCAATGCAAACTAAAAAATAGAAATAAAAAAAAATAAAAATATCATCTTACTTTCATCCTCTGTCTCTTCTCCTACAATGCAGCAAGAACCTTCTTCCCACGTCCAAACTTGGTCTGCCTCCCATTCACCTACAGAAACCCTACACAAATTACAAGCAAGCAGACCTCTTGGAGCTAGCATCTCTTCCATTTTTAGTAGTGCTCTGGACCTGCAAAATAGCAAATAGCAAAAAACATATGTGCCCCCATTTCTAAACAATTCTACTTCTCCTTCTTTCCCTTGTGGCCCCTCTCTCACCAGCTCTCATATCCTATCCTTTTTAACCCTTAGGTAAGGGAATGCTGATCTATCTAGTCTAGCTAATCCTTGCAACCTAACCAACAAGGATTCCTCATCGAAATCTTTATCCCTTAAAGGATGCCTATTCTAGCTAAAGAGTCGGCAAGCACATTTGCCTCCCTATAAATGTGCGGAATAGATGCCTTCAGCTCCTTCATAAGATTTACAATCTCCTCTCTCTCCTCTTCATATTTCCATAAAGATATTTTATATTTGTGCTAAATCTACTATCAAGCTAGAGTCCACCTGGATTTGTATGTTTTTCAATTCAAGCTCCTTGCAGACCTACAACCCTCTTGCGAGTGTGCTAATTTCTGGGTGTATCACCGATGTAGCCTTGCATGATAAAGAGTAAGCTTTAATAATTTGCCTTTGTAAATCTTTATTTACGCCTACCCCTCCTGCCACCCCCATGTCTCTTTTAAAACTTCCATCCGTATTAATAGATAAATGTAATGTAGGAGGCTTATTCCAACTTATGCTCTTTACACTCTGAGGCTTCACCTTGCTTATTGCAAGCACCCATGAGTTCCTAATTGATCTTTCCTCATCTATATTTTTCGACCTTATTGGCTTTATTAAAGATATATTACTGATCTCTCTTCTAATATCTTTTAAATATATCCGTGAGTTCATTCTTTTACCATCATTCTACTCTTATTTCTAGCTTTCCATAAATCCCAGATAACCACATGCGGAAGATTTTGAGTGAACCATTTTTTGGTTGAACTTTTAGAAATTTCTCCTTCCCATTTCCAAACTCTAGCTATTAATCCTATCTCTTTAATATTTATCCGAACAGATTTTTCTAGCTCCTTCCAGACCTCAGCTACAATTTTACCTTCCGAGAATAGATGATTTGTAGTTTCTATTGCTGCAAAGTAACAATCACATCTAGATACCAGCTTAATACCCTTCCTTTGCACATTATTATCCACTGGTATAGCATTAGATAAAACCTTCCAAGCAAGCGAACACATTTTATGCGGGATACCTTTTTGCCAAGCCCATTTAAAAATAGATTGACCATGTTTTTTCTTTCTAATCACTTCTTTTACCGATTTTAATGTGAAAATTCCTTATGGGTAATGCATCAATTTCTAGCCACTCTTGTGCAGTATCGAGAATGATTCTACTACCCCTTTCTGTTTTATCAATGCTTTCCAATTATTTGAGGTCTTCTTCACACTTTTATTACTTTTTCACCCATATTTAGCCCTCATATATTTAGCCTACAAGCTGTTATTTTCTTTCAATCTCCACCAACCTTTGCAATTCATGCTAAGGTGATATCTTCTAAACTAATTAATCCTAAACCTGCTTCATCTTTTGGATAATAATATCTTTCTAATTTTTCCAATGAAGCTTCTGCCTCCCTTCTTTTTTGCCCGATAAAAAGTTTGTCATTTCCATCTTTAATCTCTTTATAAACTTCTTAGGAGGGTGAATATCTTTCTGAATATTATATCATTAAATTGTTTCATGGCCACAATATCATGAGTTTTACCTCCTTTCATTTTCTGTGCATTCCTTATTACGTTAAAATCTTCTCTAATGATCCATGGAGTATTATTAATAGCTATGTCCTCTATCTTCTTCCATAACTCTAATCTATCTTTCTAAGCATTTTTTGCATACACCACTGTATTATTCCATCTGCTTCTTTATCAATTTTAAAATAAACTACATGCTCTATATCTTTTAGGATTATAATATCCAGTTTATTACTCCACATGATTTAGAGATTACTATTTAGATTAGCATATCCATTATTAAAACCTAAAATCTTACTATATTTATCCAACTGGTCCTTATCTATCATAGGTTCCACAATAATAACTAAGTTGATTTTATGTATTTTTATTAACTTTTTTAGCCTATTAATCGAGGGGTTATTGGCCACACCCTTTTATTCCAGTATAAGCACCTATCCATAAAATCTAGATTTGGCTTGAGCTTTCGTAGTACATTTTGACTCATGGGTCTTATTTAAATGTTTCTTCCTGTTTCTTGACTATTTTGCCGCACAAAAAGTAATTTTCATTAACTCTCTATATTTAGGTTGCTGCCCGAGTTGCATTGCTATTTTTCTTAAGGCTTCCATAGCTTGATCCTTAGTGAGCTTCTACCAATCCTCCTCATAGAGCTCTAAATCATTTTTCACCTTTTCTGTTTCCCCCATCTCCTCTACTTCATCCATGCCTAATGAGGGACAGCTAAATATGTCAGAGTCTACTTCTAGAAAATTCAAAAGATCCTCATCCGTCCAGCTATATTTTTCCCACTTCTCCCTCAAACCCCTCCTAGACTTTAATTTTTTATCCCTCTTTCTCTTCTTTTTCACCTCCATCCAGCCTTCACCCTTATCGACTTCTACCCATTCCTCCCTGCTCTTTGTGCCCTTACTACCATACTCCTCTACTCTTTTAGAATTACTTCCCCCTTCCTCTACTAGCCTTAGCCCTCCTATGTTACTGCCCATTCCTTCCTCCTTATGGACCTCCATATCTAGACCTTCTGGGAGATCTAGAAAACCCATTGCCCTTGCCTCCTTCCCACTCTCCTTGCCTTCAGCAATGCCTAAAACTGCCTCTAATGAATTTCACTTTCTCATTCTTGCCCCCTCTTGCCTCATAATCCATAACTTCTTTTCTCTTACTCATCCTTTACCTTCTTGCCCCCTCTCCTTGCCCTTCTCCTCTAGCCAAAGCCTACACTTACCCTAGTCATGCCCAGTCCTCTTACATACACTACAACAAGATGGTAGGTTTTTTGGCATGACAAGTTGCTAGAAACCTAGACTCTGATCTCCCTCCCTATTACCTATCTAGATTCTTGTAGGTGGATGTGTAAGCAAGTTACACTCAACACATACCCAAGTCGTATGAAGCCTAGAATGTTTAATGTCACCTCATCCCGCATTGTAGGACACCCAAGCATGAAGAAAAAGAGTGAAGCAAATGCATTTTATACAGAAATATTAGAAGTATTGGGAGAGAAAACCATACCGGGGCCATCGGGGCCTCCTCATGTGGCCTGAATTATTTTGTCCATTTTAATATTCGCATAGGGTAGCCATTAATATTCCATTTCCCCCGTAACCAATTACTATGATAATCCTCCTCCATCAAGCACTATAAAAATATGTGTTTAGAATCGAAATCAATGAACTTAACCCTTCCTTTGAGCTTAAGTGAATTAATGAAAGTCTGTATCTCGTTCTCGCGAGGTGTGCCATGGGAGAGCTTCCCGATCAAAATGAACTTGAAGACCTAATTAAGCTTCTGTAACTCTTCAGATGAGAAATATATGGTGGGAATTTCATCTTTATTCCTAAAAATTAGAGGAGATAGCATGAGTTCCTTAAAAATTGAAGCAAAAGGCTTCTTAATTGATAAGATGTCTCTTTGCTCCATTTTGAGATTGCAATCAGATTGGATTTAGTAGAAATGGAGATTTTTTTTCTAGAAACTTGAGTTTTCTCCATCTATAATTGAGAACGTTATTGAAAAGAAAAAGATTAGATGAGTTTTCTCTTTCTAGAAGTTGACCACATTTTCTCTCTCTAGAAAGATCCATCTTCTGCTTATTCTTCTCCTTCCTTCTTCTAATTCTTCTAATTCTACTCATTTTTCTTCTTATTCTCATTCTTTTTATTCCTCTTATTCTTCTTATTCTTCATATTCTTCTTATTCTTCTTCTTATTCTTATTGTTCTTATTATTCTTATTCTTCTTATTCTATTAATTATTTTTTTTCTTCTTATTCTTTTTATACTTCTTTTTTTTATTCTTCATATTCTTTTTAATTCATTTGTTTCTTTTCATTCTTCTTTTTCTTTGTATTCATTATATTCTTTTTAAGCTTCAAATTCTTCTTATTCTTTTTATGCTTCATATTCTTCTTATTCTTCTTATCTTCATATCTTCTTATTATTCTTATTATTCATATTCTTCTTATTCTACTTAATTCTTCTTATTCTTTTTATTCTTTTTATTCTTTTTATTCTTTTTATTCTTTTTATTCTTTGTATACTTCTTATTCTTCATATTCATCTTTTTCTTCTTTACTTCTCATTATTTTTATTCTTCTATTATACATATTCTTCTTATTCTTATTATGTTTATTTTATATTATTCTTATTATTCTTCTTATTCTTCTTCTTATTCTTCTTATCCTTCTTACTCTTCTTATTCTTCTTATTCTTCTTATTCTTCTTATTGTTCTTATTCTTCTTATTATTCTTAATCTTTTTGTTCTTGTTATTCTTATTCTTCTTATTCTTCTTATTCTTCTTATTCTTCTTATTCTTCTTATTCTTCTTATTCTTCTTATTCTTCTAATTCTTCTTATTCTTCTTATTCTTCTTATTCTTCTTATTCTTATTATTCTTATTATTCTTATTATTCTTATTATTCTTCTTATTCTTCTTATTATTCTTATTCTTCTTTATCTTTTTATTCTTTTTATTCTTCTTTTTATTCTTATTATTCTTATTTTTCTTATTCTTCTAATTCTTCTTATTTTTCTTATTCTTCTAATTATTCTTATTCTTCTTATTCTTCTAATTCTTGTAATTCTTCTTATTTTCATATACTTTTTATTCTTATTATTCTACATATTCTTCTTATTCTTATTATGTTTCTTTTTTTTTTATTCTTTTTATTCTTCTTATTCTTTTTCTTAATCTTCTTATTCTTCTTATACTTCTTAATATTCTTATACATCTTGTTCTTGTTATTCTTATTCTTTTTATTCTTTTATTCTTCTTATTCTTATTATTCTCATTAGTCTTCTTATTTTCATATTATTTTTATTCTTATTATTATTATTTTTTTCATATTCTTCTTATTCATTTTATTCATCTTATTCTTTTTATTTTTATTATTCTTATTTTTTCTATCCTTTTTATAATTATTATACTTCTTATTATTTTATTCTCTTATTTTTCTTATAATACTTATCCTTCTTATTTTTCTTATTCATCATATTCTTCTTATTCATCATATTCTTCTTATTCTTCTTATTTTTTTATTCTTCTTATTCTTCTTAATTTTTTATTGTTCTTATTATTCTTATTTTCATTTTTTTTATTCTTCTAATTCTTCTTATTCATCTAATTCTTTTTGTTCTTCTTATTCTTATTATTCTTTTTATTCTTCTTTTTATTCTTCTTTTTCTTCTTATTCTTCTTCATATTCTTATTATTCTTTTTCTTATTATTCTTCTTTTTCTTCTTATTTCTCTTTTTCTTCTTATTATTCTTATTATTCTTATTATTCTTATTCTTCCTATTCTTCTTTTTCTTCTCTTTATTCTCTTTATTCTCTTTATTCTCTTTCTTCTCTTTCTTCTCTTCTCTTTCTTCTCTTTCTTCTCTTTCTTCTCTTCCTTCTCTTTCTTCTTTTCCTTCTCTTCCTTCTCTTCCTTCTCTTTCTTCTCTTTCTCCTATTTCTTCTCTTTCTTCTTTTTCTCTCTTTCTTCTTTTTCTCTCTTTCTTCTCTTTCTTCTCTTTCTACTCTTTCTCCTCTTTCTACTCTTTCTCCTCTTTCTACTCTTTCTCCTCTTTCTCCTCATTCTCCTCTGTCTACTCTTTCTTCTATTTCTCCTCTTTCTTCTCTTTCTCCTCTTTCTCCTCTTTCTCCTATTTCTTCTCTTTCTTCTCTTTCTCATCTTTCTTCTCTTTCTTCTCTTTCTCCCTTTTCTCCTCTTTCTCCTTTTTTCTCCTCTGTCTACTCTTTCTTCTATTTCTCCTCTTTCTTCTCTTTCTCCTTTTTCTCCTCTTTCTCCTATTTCTTCTCTTTCTTCTCTTTCTCATCTTTCTTCTCTTTCTCCCTTTTCTCCTCTTTCTCCTTTTTTCTCCTTATTCTTTTTTTTCTACATTATATTCTATTTCATTCCTCTTCCTTGTTGATGTCTATTTTTCTTTATAGGTTCTGCCAGAATTGTATTCTTCTTCTCCCTCAGTTATTCCATCTCCCTTTTGAGCAGGCAAACCCTCAATTCTCTTTTCTACTACTGCCTTCAGTCCTTTCACTTCCTTTTACTTGCTGATGCCTTTTGTCTATTGTCATAGCACATCCCCCTTCTGCCTCCCTGCTACTGTCTTTATCTTGAGGAATTTATCCATTATCATTCCACTTATTATGTCTTTGCTACTGTTTTCACCTCTCTTTTAATCAATGCAATATCACTCAAAGCCAAGCACAGGCAATATCCAGTAATTTAAGGCATTTATCTCCCCTACATAAGTAGGGCACATGTTTTCCTCTTGTTCTGCTTTAGCCTCTAGTTTATCCTTCTACATCTATTTTGTCTCCTTCCCTTTCAGAAAAAACCAAGAAACAACAATATCCATGACATCCTGCAGGAAATTTGTTCCATCATCATGACTTTATTGTTCCCGTCATCTCCTCTTGTGCCAATAGAGTAGACAACCCTATTTCTCTATGTAACCATACCCATGTTGTAAGATTGCAGCAATCCTTTATTCTATTTTCGGCATCCCACAGGAACAAGATGCTATATACTTGCATATCTTATTCTATAACACATTTGAAACCAAGATGTTGTAAATCAAAAATATAAACTACAGAATGTAGAAATTCCACCTTTCATGAGCTGGCATCCCACAGGACCAGGATGCTATGTACCTGCATATCTTATTCTATAACACATTTGAATATAGACAACAACACCACAAACCTTCCACGGGACTAGGATGGTGTGAACCAAAAATTTAAACTACTAAATGTAGAAATTCCACCTTTCATGACTGGGCATCCCACAAGACTAGGATGCTATTTACCTGCATATCTTATTCTATAACACATTTGAATACAGACAACAACATCACAAACCTCCCACAAGACCAGGATGTTGTGAACCAAAAATGTAAACTACATAATGTAGAAATTACATCCTTCATGACTGGGCATCCCACAAGACAAAGATGCTATGTGCCTGCATATAGACATCAACACCACAAAACCTCCCACAGGACCAGGATGCTATAAATTGTCTCTTGCCATTTCTCTGACATAGGCTCCTTGTACATGTTCTTTTGCATTTTAAATAATTCGATTTTAGATCTTGTTCTTTTAAATTTTAGTTATAGAGACCCTCATTATCTATTTTTATGTGTTCTAACATACGTACAACCCATTCTATGCAGTGCCCCAGCCCTTTAAACCTTTTAGAAATATTCTCACTTTCAAAGATTTGTATTCCTTTCCTCAGTCCTTCTTTTGCGAGCTTATCTGCCAAAGCATTTGCCTTCCTATATATGTGTATTATATTAGCATCCAGTTATTTCATTAGGGTACTAATGTTTTTTACTTCATCCTCATGTCTCCACAGATCTAATCTTTCTATAGCTAGCTCTACTACTAGACTTGAATCCACTTGAATTTGTATATTTTTGAGGTTACTTTCTTTGCAAATTTGCAATCCCTTATATAGTGCTCTGATTTCTGCGTGTAATGTAGAGGTTGCCTTGCCCTTCATTGTGAAAGCTTTTACTATCCTTCCCTCTGTATTTCTAATTGCTCCTCCTTTTCATGCTTCTTCCATATCTCTATTAAAGCTGTCGTCCGTGTTGAGTGCTAGGTTACTATTTGATGGCTTATACCTTTTGTGATTTGAACCCCTGGCTACTTCAAATTTTCCACATGAAGTTTCCATTCATTCTCTATTTCACTGTCTGCTTCTAATTTTGAGACTTTTATAGGTTTAGCAATAGATAAATTAATTAATTCTTTCTTTATATCTTCTAAGATATATTTTCTCTCCATAGGGATTGAGTCAAATCTATTTTTATTTCTAGCTTTCCATATACACCAGATTGATATGAGTGGCAAGTTATTTTTAGTCCATTTGAGCATTTTACTACTCGTAGTATGCACTTTGTAGCTTAAATGTCTGGCCTTCAAGCTGACTTCTTTGTGCTTAGTCCTTATGTGGTTTTCTATATTATGCCACACTTCTGTGGCAATTTTGCCCTATGAAAACAAATGCTCTGTATTTTCCACTACTACAAAGCAACATTCACATCTTGAAGCTCACCTTATACCCTTAGATTGTATATTCTCATCTACTAAAATCATGTTATCTAATACTTTCCACATAAATGTCTTTATCTTTTGCAGTGCCCCGCTTTCCCAAATATAATTATATAAAGGTAGATGTTTAGTTCTATTTCTTATAATTGTTTTTGCCGACTTCATTGTGAAATTTCCTTGAGTGTTTAACATTTATTTCCACCCACTCTTTTTTAATATTGGATGTTTATCAACTAAATCTTTTTGTTTTAACATTAATTTCTTGGCTTTAAAAGCCTTCCTAGGATCTTTAAAGTTCCCTTTTTTTTGTTTCATATTTTGCTCTTAAAAATTTAGCCCAAAGGCTATCATTTTATTATAGTCTCCACTAATTTTTACAGGTACACGCATTGATCATATCTTCCAAGCTAACCAAGCCTACCCCTGCTTCCTCTTTTGGATGACTTAAGTCTTACCATTTTTTCCAGTGTAATTTTGATTTTCCTTTGTTTTTCCCCCATAAGAAAGAAGCCATTTTTTTCTCCAATTTTTTAATAAAATTTTTTGAGGAATTAATGTTCATAAATATATGTGCGAGCGAGCCTTGTAAAACATGTGCTATGAGTGTGATCCTCATTCCAAAACTTAATAGGTTTTCTTTTCATCCTACTATTTTCTTTTTCATCTTTTCTATTAAAAAACTTATATATTTTTTTAACCTACCCTCATATATTGGACAACACAAATACATTAGAGTTCCCTTCCTCTGGGTAAATCCTATAATCTTTTTTATTCTTTGAGCTACTATTTCAAGAGTTTTTTTGATATAAAAAACTGGCATTTCAATTTATTTAATATTTGACCTGTTTCCCCCTCAAATGTCTGGAAGATATTTATTAGATTACTTATTGATTTATTGTTTGCATTTGTAAAGATAATTAGATCATCTGCATATGCAAGGCATCCCACTAATGGAGTGTTTCTTGGTTGCTTAAATGTTAGAATTTTTCCTTTTTTTATTTTTTATTTCAAATTTAAGATGAATAAATCTAGGTAAATATTGAATAACAAAGGGTATAGTGGATCTCCTTGTCTTAGATCTCTTATTGGTTTGAATTCTTCTCCTCTTTTCCCATTTACTAGAATTACCACCCATACACTTGAAATGCATTTGTAAATCAAATCTATCTAGGCTTCTGAGAAACCTCATTTTATCATAGTTTAACATAGCATGTCCCATTATACTTTGTCAAATGCTTTCGACATGTCTAGTTTTATTACCACATTTTTTCCTCTTATCTTTTTTCCAATTTCTCTCATAATTTCCGAGGCCAAGCTTTTATTTTCCATCATTAGTCTATTTTTAACAAAACCTGTTTGTTCTTCTGATATTATATTTGAAAAGATTATGCTTAATCTATTATGTAAAATTTTAGCTAATATCTTATAAACCAAATTACATAAGCTTATAAGTTTGAATTTTTCACATTTCTATAGGTTATCACATTTAGGAATCTATACTATTAACAAGCTAGCCCATGTTTTTGTGATCTCTAGTCCTACGAATATCCATTTGATTACTACTATCAGCTCTTCTTTGATTATATTCTAGCATCTTTGAAAGATGTCATTATTCCATCAATCTGGTCTTGGTGCACTATTTTTATTCATACGGAAAACTACTTTCTTTATTCTTTCTTCTTCTGGGATATTTGTTAGCATAATATTTTCTTCTTTCGTAATTTTACATTCCATAGCCTTCAATAAAGAGCTGCCTCTACATTCTATATTTTCACCAAGCTACTTTTTAAAATATTTTTCTACTTCTACTATAATTAGGATCCTCCTTGTTTACCCACTTCCTCCTATTTTTAATGCCATTGATCTTTTGTTTTTGATTATTGATTCTTACTACTGCATGAAAGAAGTTTGTAATATTGTCCCCTTCCTTCAACCATTTAATTTTTTTTCTTTGTTTCCAATACACTTCTTCCATATGTAATCTAAGCTTCAATTCCACCTTTACCTTGTTGAGTTTTTGTCTAACTATATTCCTTGATTTTGCTCATACTCTAATTCCAATTCCTCCACTTTTAGTTCTACTTCTATAATCTCTTTATTAATATTATCAAAATGATTCTTGTTCCATATACTTAGACTAGCCTTTATTCTTCTTAACTTATTTCCTAGAACTTGTAATTGATTTTTAATGACCGATTCAGACCATGCTTTTGTGACTACATTATCAAAATCCACGTGCAAACCCAACATGTTCTGAAATTTGAAGTGATATTCTTTTTTTTAACATATTTTGAAAAGTTAAAAGTAAATGATTGTGATCAGAACAAGTACTATTTAGGTGCCTCACTACTGTGGATTACACAACATTTAGCCATTTTTCATTATATAACACCCTATCTAATCTTGCTCATATTGTACCTTTTTTCTTCCAGTTATTACACCATGTATATTTTGAACCTACTGTGTCCGATTCAATTAAATTTGCGTTAAATATGGCTTCATTAAACTGCAACATAGCTCCTGAGTTCTGTGCCATTCCTCCTTATTTTTCATTCAAACTTCTTATTACATTAAAATCTCATCCTATTATCCATGGTGTATCTTTCTTTCCTATTTCTTTCTGTGCTTTCCACAAGCTCTTCCTGCTTTCTTTGGCATTTTTGGTGTAGACCACTAAGATCACCTCTTCCGATGCTCTTCCTATTTTAAAATTTAAAATTTGTTCCCCATCTTCTAATATCTCTAGTTCTATATGTTCTCTCCACCCATATCTTACTATTAATATTAGCATTAGCATAATCAAAATCAATTATATTTTTATATTTCTCTAGTTGGGTTTTATCAGTCATTGGTTCCGCTATTGCAACTATCGAGATTTTATGAATTTTTATCAATTTTTTAATTCTATTTGTTGTGGGAATATTTGTTACTCCTCTCACATTCCAATATAAACAACTAACCATTAATTATAGATTTTGCTTGCGCTCTAGTAACACATTTTGACATATTTTATATTCAAGTATTTCTGTGTGTTTCTAGTTACCTTTGTATAGCTATTTTCTACCATTTCATTATCTTTGTTATTTATTTTTAGGATCTTCTCTAGGTGCAATGTCATCACCCTTATTTCCTCCATAGCTTCCTCTCTAGTTTGCATTCTTCTTCTTTCAGCCTCCAATATCAAGTCATCCTTGAGATGAGAGATGTCCTGTTTCCAAACTTTCCTACTTCTTTCAAAAAAATTACAGCTCTTGGCATTGGCATCCTTTTCTGGTTCATCCAATAGATCATCATTTTCCATCCAGCTTTCCTCCTTCTTAAGGAAATCCTTCCTTTCCTCCTATTTCTACCTATCATTAACATTGTATTTTTCACTAATATGCCATTTTTAGCATTTAGAGGAGAATCTGCCTTAGTAATATTACTGTTTTCTTCATTAATATCTATAATTTTATTTTCTATTTCTTTGTTTTTTCGTAAGTCTCTCACCAATATTTTTATTGCAATATACCACCACTGCCCTCTCTAAACCTTGCTCATCTTTCCCTCTCTTTCTCCTTAATCATGTGTGCTTTACCCATGTTCCCCTATTTTTTATTGTTTTCAAAATCTAGTAAGGTGTTATTCTCCTCCTTCCATCCACTACTCATATTCATTTCCCCCTTATTAGAGTATATATTTTGATATAACACTAGTTCTTTGTTTAGGTCTTTTTTAACCCATGCAGTTTTATAATTGTCTCTACAATAAATTTTTCTCAATGTATCCTTTCTGCCCATCTCCACTATTCATTCCTTATCCCCATGACCCATTCTTTTACATTTTAAACAATATTTTGGGATATATTATGGAACAATTAATTGCTAGAACTCTTGTTCAGCATTATTGCCTATCCACAGTTTCTGTGGAGGCCATGAGAGGAGATTAAACTCCATGCAAATCCTTGCATTTTTTTGGTTGTCATTGAGGCAGTGGTCTCATCAATCATTATCAATTTACCCATGCATTTTTCCAAGATGAAGAGGGATTGCTTATTGTATAGATGGAGAGTTAGATTAGGAAAATTAAACCATTCCGGGGCTATCGGGGCATCCTTTTTTGGGTTAAAATCCATCATTCATTTTAGCTTTCTTATTGGAAACCCCTTAATTATCCATTGTCACCTCATCCATAGACTTTAAAAATCTCTCTTCAAGGCATTGAAGAACCGTATTCTTAGCATCATATTTCGTGATTATTACAGAACCCTTGAGCTTCAAGGTTTTGGTAAACTTTTGAAATTCCTCCGCACAAGGTTTTCCTTGTGAAAATTTCTCTATGATGGTGTAATTGAAAGGCTCTGCAAGATTATCGAGCTCTGTTGAGAGAATGTATATTGCTGCGTCACCATTTTTGTTTTTGAACCTTGGATGCAATATTTGTGTTCCTTAAATAAACTCGCTAAAGACTTCTTATTGAACAAGAAGTCATTTGGCCTATTTTGGCTAAGCATTAGCCTTAATCTAGCACAAATTGAAGCTTTCTCTCTCTAAAAAGCACACTATCTCTCTCTAGTACTTAGAACTATGGATTTTTTAGAAATCTACTTCTTCTTATTCTTCTTATTCAGCTTTATTATTTTTATTCTTCTTTATTCTTTTTATTCTTCTTTATTCTTCTTTATTTTTCTTATTCTTCTTTATTCTTCTTATTCTTGTTTATTCTTCTTATTCTTGTTTATTCTTTTTTATTCTTTTTTATTATTCTTATTATTCTTATTCCTCTTTATTCTTCTTATTCTTCTTATTCTTCTTATTCTTCTTATTCTTTTTATTATTCTTATCACCTTTATTCTTCTTTTTATTATTATTCTACTTATCCTTTTTATTCTTATTATGTTTCTTATTTTTCTTATTCGTCTTATTCTTCTTATTTTTTTCCTCAAATTCTATTTATTCTTTTTATTCTTCTTATTCTCTTTATTTTTCTTTTTCTTTTTTTTTATATTACTTTTTATTCTTCTTATTCTTATTATTTTTCTTATTCTTTTTATAATCTTTTTCTCATTATTCTACTTTTTCTTTTTATTCTTCTTTTTCTCCTAATTCTACTTTTTATTAGAATTCGTCATATTCGACTATTTCATCTTATTTTTATTATTCTTCTACTTCTTCTTTATCTTTTTATTCTTCTTATTCTTCCAATTATCCATATCCTACCTATTCTTCTTATTATTCTTATTCTTTTTATTCTTCTTATTCTTTATATTCATCTTAATCTTTTTATTCTTCATATTTTTTTTATTCTTAATATTATTTTTATTATTCTTATTCTTCTTATTCTTATTTTCCTTCTATTCATTTTAAATTTCATATTCTTTTTATTTTTTTTATTCTTCTTATTATTCTTATTATTCTTATTATTCTTATTTTTTCTATTCTTCCTTTTCTTATTATTCTTCTTTTTGTCTTATTCTTCTTATTATTCTTATTCTCCCTATTCTTATTATTCTTGTTATTTTTCTTATTCTTCTTTTTCTTTTTATTTTTAAATTTTTCCTTATTTTAAATTTTCTTCTTATTCTTCTTTTCTCCTTATTCTACTTTTTATTCATATTATTCTTATTCTTCCTATTCTTCTATTTCAACATTTTATTATTATTATTATTATTATTCTTATTCTTATTATTATTGTTATTCTTTTAATTCTTCTTATTCTTCATAATATTCACTATCTTCTTTTTCATCATATTCTTCTTTTTCTTTTTTTAATTTTTTATTCTTATTATTCTTCTTATTATAATTATTTTTCTTATTCTTATTATTTTTATTATTCTTCCTATTCTTCTTATTCTTCTATTTATTTTTATTATTCTTATTCTTCTTATTTTTATTTTTCTCTTTATTCTACTTTTTCTTCATTATATTATTTTTTTCATTATTATACTCTTTCATCATATTTTTCTTTTTCAACTATTCCTTATTTTAATTTTCTTTTATTTCTTCTTATTCTTCATATTTTTTTCTTCTTATTCTTATTATTCTTCAAAATCTTCTTTTTCTTATTATTCATCGTATTCTTATTATTGTTATTCTTTTTTTTCTTCTAATTCTTCATAATATTTACTATTTTATTTTTCTTCATATTCTTCTTTTCCTTTTTTTAATTTTTTATTCTTATTATTCTTCTTATTATAATTATTTTTCTTATTCTTATTATTTTTATTATTCTTCTTATTCTTCTAATTTTTCTTATTCTTCTATTTCTTTTTATTATTCTTATTCTTCTTATCTTTATTTGTTTCTCCTTATTCTACTTTTTCTTCATTATATTATTTTTTTTCATTATTATACTCTTTCATCATATTCTTCTTTTTCAACTATTCCTTATTTTAATTTTCTTCTATTTTTTCTTATTCTTCATATTTTTTTTCATCTTATTCTTATTATTCTTCATAATATTTACTATTTTATTTTTCATCATATTCTTCTTTTCCTTTTTTTAATTTTTTATTCTTATTATTCTTCTTATTATAATTATTTTTCTTATTCTTATTATTTTTATTATTCTTCTTATTCTTCTATTTCTTTTTATTATTCTTATTCTTCTTATCTTTATTTTTTTCTCCTTATTCTACTTTTTCTTCATTATATTATTTTTTTTTCATTATTATACTCTTTCATCATATTCTTCTTTTTCAACTATTCCTTATTTTAATTTTCTTCTATTTTTTCTTATTCTTCATATTTTTTTTCATCTTATTCTTATTATTCTTCAAAATCTTTTTTTCTTATTATTCTTCAAAATCTTCTTTTCCTTATTATTCATCGTATTCTTTTTATTATTCTTATTTTTCTTTTTTTTTCTTATTCTTCGTTTACTTCTTATTGTTTTTTTTTATTCTTCTTTTTATTCTATTTCTTCTTATTTCTTTTTTTTTTCATATTCTTCTTATTATTCTTATTCTTTTTCTTCTTCTTTTTCTTCGCATTATTATTATTTATTTGATTCTTATTATTATTTGTATTCTTTTTATTCTTTTGATTCTTCTTATTCTTTTGATTCTTCTTATTCTTCTTATTCTTTTTATTCTTCTAATTCTTCTTATTCTAATTATGTTCATATTCTTCTTATTATGATTATTTTTCTTATATTATTCTTTTTATTCTACTTATTCTTATTTTATTCTTATTATTCTTATTATTCTTATTATTCTCCATATTCTTCTTAATTTTCTTATTATTTTTATTATTCTTATTCTTCTTATTCTTCTTATTCTTTCTATTATTCTCATTCTTTTTTTCTTATTATTCTTCTTTTTTTTTTATTTTCTTATTATTCTTTTTATTCTTGTTATACTTTTATTCTATTTATTTTTCTTATTCTTCACATTCTTCTTATTCTTTGTATTCTTCTCATTCTTCCTATTCTTCTTATTCTTTTTATTCTTCGTATACTTCATATTCTTTTTATTTTTTTTTATTTTTTTTATTTTTCTTATTCTTCTTATTATTTTTATTTTTCTTATTCTTCTTAATATTCATTTTCTTCTTATTCTCTTATTATTTTTTCATTTTTTTGATTTTTTTATTATTCTTATTCTTTTTTTATTATTCTTGTTCTTTTTAATCTTCTTATTCTATTTATTATTTATATTCTACTTAATCTTCTTATTCTTTTTATTCTTTTTATTCTTCATATTCTTATTAATTTTCTTATTCTTCTTATTCTGATTATTCTTATTATTCTTCTTATTCTTTTTATTATTCATATTCTTTTTATAATAATAATTTTATTATTATTATTCTTCATATTATTCTTCTTATTATTCTTATTTTTGTTATTCTTATTATTATTATTATTATTCTTAATCTTATTCTTCTTCTTTTCTTCTTCTTTTCTTCTTATTTTTTTATTCTTCATATTCATCTAATTCTACTTATTTTTTTTCTTCTTATTCTTTATTATTTTTTTATTATTCATATTCTTATTATTATTATTATTATTATTATTATTATTCTTCTTCTTCTTTTTCTTATTCTTCTTCTTTTTTTATAAAGGTTATTTTATTATAAATATACCCTCTCTTTTGGCAGAGGAATACCATTTCTTATAAGCTCGCATACTACCTTTTATCCCTTTACACCTTATTCCCATCCGAGACTACCCTTTACATCTCCTTACAACCCTTTTCTGAATCACTATATGAGTAAAAAACAAATAAAGTAAACTATATTATTTTCCATCTTTAAGACCAACATCTTCTAATTTCCAGCTTTTCTAGCTCCCATACTGTGCTTATGGTTTTTCTCTCCTTATTCTTTTTGCCATTTGTTCCTAACAGCTTTTCTAGCTACTTATTCCTTATGTTTTCCCTATTTCTTAACATCATTATGCTCCTAACAGCTTTATTATTATTATTTTTCTTCTTATTCTTCTTAGTTTACTTATTCATCTTTTTTTTTATTTTTTTTATTTTTTTTATTCTTTTTTTTCTGATTATTATTATTATTATTATTATTCTTATTCTTCTTATTCTTATTATTCTTCATATTCTTTTTTTTTTCTTCTTATTCATCTTATTTTTATTATTCTTCTTATTCTATTTATTTTTTTATTCATCTTATTCTTCTTAATTTCTTATTCTTTTTTTTATTCGTTTTATTCTTCTTATTCTTCTTATTCTTCTTATTCTTCTTATTCTTCTTATTCTTCTTATTATTCAATTTCTTCAATTAATCTTATACTTTTTATTCTTCTTATTTTTCCTATCCTTTCTATTCTTCATATCCTTCATATTCTACTTATTCTTCTTATTTTTATTATTCTTAATTCACTTCTTATTCTTCTTTTATATCTTATTCTTATTCTTCTTTTTATTCTTAAATTCTTATTATTCTTCTTTATGTTCTTATTCTTTTAACTTTGTATTCTTCTCATTATTTTTTATCTTTTTTTTCTAATTATTCTTATTATTCTTCTTATTATTCTTATTATTCTTTTTCTTCTTATTATTCTTATTCACGTTATTATTATTATTATTATTATTATTCTTCTTCTTCTTTTTATTCTTCTTGTTCTTATTATTCTACTTATTCTTCTTATTCTTAATATTCTTTTTATTTTTTTTATTCTTGTTATTCTTTTTATTCTTCTCACTTTGCTTATTCTTTTTATTTTTCTTATTATTCTAATTCTCTCAATTCTTCTCATTCATACTATTCTTCTTATTTTTCTTATTCATCATATTATTCTTATTCTTCTTATTTTTTGTTATGTTTCTTATTTTTTTATTCTTCTTATTATTCTTATTATTTTTATTCTTCTTTTTCTTCCTATTTTTTTATTCTTCTTATTCTTTCAATTCTTCTTATTCTTCTTATTCTTAATATTCTTCTTATTCATATTCTTTTTAATCTTCTTATTCTTATAATTTTTCTTATTATTCTTATTATTCTTTTTCTTTCTATTTATTACAAAAAATATAAATTTATCTATGAAAATTTAGCTAGGGATAAATTCCCTAGCTAATGAGCGAGAGATTAGCTATTGAAAAACAAGGATATTTTGATTTTACATTAAATTAAAATTTTGTGATGGATTAGTGACCGACTAGTGACGAAATGTTCGATTGAAAATATTTTGTAGGTAATATTTTCATAGATTTCCTCACAAAGAAAATCAAAAAATTTAGTTATGGTTTTAGCGATGGATTTAGTGATGGATTTAGCGATTGATTAGCAAGGAAAATTTTGAATTGAAAATATTCCATTGATTTTCTTTAATTCCACGCAAATAAAAGTAGGGAATTTAGTTATGGAATATCCATAGCTAATTAGATCGAGCAAAATCCGTCGCTAAATAATTATCTAATTTTTTTTACTATTTTATATTTTATTACAAGTGATTATTCCTTAAATTTTATTTTTAACAAAATATATCCATTTAGCTAAGGATTTTTCCCTGGCTATTTAGGCTGGGAATAATTTTCATCACTATTCTTTAATTATTTAATTTTTTATATATTATTTGTTTTAATAATTTATTTAATTTTGTATATTTAATATATTCATGCAATGGTCTATAGCCTATAGGTGAGTGATCTTTGATAAACACATTCTCCTCGTATAATTATAAAAATAGGTTATTATAAATAAATAATTTCAAAAACATATAAATATAAATAAAAATTTATATTAATAAAGACTAAAATAACTATTTTTATGATTATAAAATATTTAAAAATTTATCCCAAATTTTTTTCTGAAATATTTAATTATCATATTTAAATATCTGTGTTAACAAATATTAAATATTTAATTATATAATTATAATATTTTTTATGAATTTTAATTAATAATTGAACATACATAAAAAAAACTACTAATAAAAAGCTAAAATAAATAATTGCATGATTAAATAAAAAAAATTATAAAAATATATGAATTAATGAATAAACAAGTACATATTTGAATTATTTAAAGTAAAAAAAATATTTCATGATTATATTAATCTTTTAAAAAAATAATTACAAAAAGATTTAAAAATTTTGAATTATAAAAAAAAATTTAAAATTTTTCATAAATTTAAAACAAAATAAATTGATATTTAAAGATTAATATGTAAATATTTAAATATGTAAATATGTAAATATGTAAATATTTAAATATATAAATATGTAAATATGTAAAATATATAAATACATAAATATGTAAATACATAAATATGTAAATATATAAATATGTAACAACCTACAACATTATGTTCAACTAAATGTGTATAATTATATATAAATATTTGTATAACTATGTAACACTCTATATAAATAAAAATAACTGTATTTGTAACTATGTATACATATATGCATACATATACATAAATCTATATAATTATTTATAACTTTGTATATATTTATGTATTACTACATATAACTACTTGTATGAATATATCTATATATAACTATATGTCTAACTATATATAACTCTATTTTTAACTTTATATACTATAGGTATAAAAACGTATAACTATAAATAATTATATTTGCCTAAATGTATAACTAAAAAAACAATATACATAACTATATATAAATATATAAATAACACCATATATTTAATATACATTTTTATATTTTAGTATATAAAAATATATTTTACTATATCTATACCTATAGATAACTATATGTACACATATATTAAATTAAATGAAAAACATATTTATGCCTACATGTATAAATATAAGTATAACTATATGTGTAACTTTATGTATAACCACATGTAACTATATTTATAATTAATGTATAACAACATACAACATTATGTTTAACTATATGTGTATAACTATTTATATATTTGTATAACTATATAAAACTCTATATAATTAAAATAACTATATTTGTAACTATGTATACATATATGTATACATATATGTAAATCTATATATTTGTTTATGACTTTGTATACATTTATGTATAACTACTTATAATTACTTGTATGAATAAATCTATATATAACTATTTGTTTAATTATTTATAACATTTTATAACTATATATATTATATGTATATTAATATATAACTATAAATAATTGTATCTTAATACATGTATAACTATAAAAGCTTTATGCATAACTATAATAAAATATATAATTTACAACTTATATTTAATATATATTTGTATATATTAGTATATACAAGATGAAAACGAACTAGAAGACATTGAGCTGAGAGACCTATATGTGTGTTTTTTAAGCACTAGATTATTTCTTTCTGTTGTCTTTGATGGTATATATATTTGCATGAAAGTACATGTGTGTGTGTGGCATCTGAGGTTATGTGATTATATATACGTACATTTATACTGTAGTATAAACATACATATATACTTAGTATATATGTAAGTATGTACTAAGTATATATGTACGTATGTACCGAGTATATATGTTCGTATATACTATAGTATTTACGTACTTATATACTTAGTACATACGTACTTATATATTATAGTATATACATACATATATATCGAGTATATATGTACATATATACTCGAGTATATATGTATGTATATACTGAGTATATACATAAGTGGGTGCATATATTTATTTCTAGACATATTTATATTTTGATACACACACATCCATTTATACACCCACACACACACTCAAATTTGAATATATAATTTCTAGGGCTGGTCTAGTCATCATCATTCATTGCTTACCGATGCATTTCATAACAGCGATGGATATTAGACCTTCCCCAAAGTTATGGAATGAAGATATTTCTAGTCTAGGCAGCCATGCAGATAGATGCAAACATAGGTAGATAGAGGCATATAGTGGTAGACAAAGGCTCTTAGTAATTGTGTAGATATGTAGTTAACACATGGTATAAAGTGTATGTATGAGGAAATAAGTTTTCTTACTATAAGTTTTGCAATGATGGGTTCTAATTTTACTAGGTCTTAGGATGATGATGATGATGCTCATGTAGTGTCGTATAATTTTATTAGATTTCACAAAACTGTATTCAATCAGAAGAAAAAATATGACATTACGTATTTTTTACAGGCCACGAGTGCCAGGAAGAATATTGGGCCCTGTTTTGAGAGAAGCAGCTCGCCGCCTTGTCAAAAACTAGCTCAATCTCAAAATGAGTGGTTGGCAAGGAAGTTCATTAGTCGAGCATCATTGCCCTCCCACTTTTATTATGAGCGATAGTAGCAGCAGTAGTAATATATACATACATATATACTCGGTATATACATATGGATATACTCATTTCCTTCTGTTGTCTTTGATGGTATGTGTATATCACATGAAAGTAAATGTGTGCGTGTAATCTGAGGCTATGTGATTATATATACGTACATATAATGATACAGTATACATGTATGTATATACTATAGTATATATATACATATATACTATAGTATATAAGTATGTATATATCGAGTATATACGTACGTATATATTTTAGTATTTATGTAAGTATGTATTGATTATATATGTACGTATATATTCGGTACATACAAAGATATATACTCAGTATATACGTACATATACTAATTATATATGTACTATATACTATAGTATATAAGTACGTATATACCGAGTATATATGTACGTATATACTATAGTATATATGCATGTATATACCAAGTATATACGTGCATATATACTCGGTATATACATAGATATATACTTAGTATATACGAACATATATATATGGTATTTACGTACATATATACTCAGTATATATGTACATATAAGATTGTAGTTTATATATACAATTACTGTAGTAATATATGTAACTAGTGAAATGCTAGTATTTACGTACATATATACTCAGTATATATGTACATATAAGATTGTAGTTTATATATACAATTACTGTAGTAATATATGTAACTAGTGAAATGCTAGTATATATGTACATATGCACTATAGTATATATGTACATATATACTATAATATTATATATTTATCAAAACATAACTTTATTTATTTATTTTGATTTTATTGACTGGTTTAAATTTTGTATAATATAATAGCGCATTGTTTCCCATACGGAGCTTGCATAAGTGAAAAGATTTTTTACTAGACATGATGACCATGGCTCGGACAGCTTTGTTGCAGCAAAAAGATGGTGATCGGAGGAGCTGAGAGAGATAAAGCAACATCAATGCATAGATAGATTATATTTTATGTACTGTCAGTAGATACATTGATGAATAAGATATTAGAAAATTTTGATATGTTTTTATTTTAATTATGTAAAATATTATATCAGAATAATTTGTTAAATGATTTTATTATTTGTTATTTATAAATTATCATTTATAGTTTCTATTTTTATTTAATTTAATATAAAAATATTAAATTATTTAATTAAATTTTATGAAACAAAAATAAAATTTTGAAAATAGTTCTAGAATGAAAATAGCTAGGGAATTTTCCCTTGCTAATTTAGCTAGGGAATTTTCCTTTGTTAATTTAACTAGGAATTTTTTTTTATGCTAATTTAGCTAGGAAAATCATTATTTTAGCTAGGGAATTTTTCATCGCTAAAATTTTTTATCTAGGGACTCTTTTTTCTCGTTAATTTTTAGCAACAAGCACTTTAGCTTGGGAAAGCTTCCATCGCTAATCTATCATTATATTTCTAGTTTAGCGATGAAAACCCCCCATTTAGCTAGTGATTTTTTCCTAGCAATTTGGGAATTTTTTTGTAGTGTAAGAAGAATTAGAAGAATAAGAAGAATATGAAGAATATGAATAATGTGAAGATTATGAAGAATATGAAGAATGTGAAGAATATGAAGAATGTGAAGAATATGAAGAATAAAAATAAAAAGAAGAATAAGAATAAAAAGAAGAATAAGAATAAAAAGAAGAATAAGAATAAAAAGAAGAATAAGAAGAATTAGAAGGATAAGAAGAATAATAGAATAACAAAATAAGAAGAATAATAGAATAACAAAATAAAAAGAATAATAGAATAACAAAATAAAAAGAATAAGAATAATAATAATAATAATAATAATAATAATATGAACAATAAGAAAAAAAATAAGAAAATAAGAAAAAGAATAATTAGAAGAATAAAAAGAATAAGATGAATTAGATGAATTAGATGAATTAGATGAATTAGAAGAATAAGATGAATAAGAATAATAAGAATAATAAGAAGAATAAAAAGAATAAAAAGATTAAAAAGAATTGGAAGAATAATAAGAATAAGAATAATAAGAAGAATAATAAGGATAAGAAGAAAAAGAAAAATAAGAAAAATAAAAAGAATAATGAGAATAGGAAGAAAAGAAGAATAAGAAAATTAAAAAGAATAAGAAGAATAAGATGAATAGGAAGAATCAAAAGAATAAGAAGAATAAGAAGAATAATAAAAGTAAGAAGAATAAGAAGAATAACAAGAAGAAGAATAATAACAAGAATAAGAAGAATAAGAATAATAATATAAAATAGAATAATATAAAGAATAAGAAGAATCATAATAATAAGAAGATTAGGTAGAATAAAAAGAATAAGCAGAAATAATAATAATAATAATAATAATAATAATAAGTATAAGAAGAATAAAAAGTATAAGAAGAATAAAAAGTATAAGAAGAATAAAAAGAATAACAAGAAAAAAAATAATAAGAATAATAATAAGAATAAAAAGAATAATAATAATAATAATAAGTAGAATAAGGAGAATAAAACGAATAAAAATAATAAAAATATTAATAAGACTTAGAAGAATAAAAAGAATAAAAAGAATAACTATAATAAGAAGAATAAGAATAATAAGGAGAATAAAATAATATGAATAATAAAAAGAATAAGTAGGAAAAAAAGGATAAGAAAAATAAGAAGAATAAGAAGAATTTGAAGGATAAAAATAATCTGAAGAATAAAAATATTTACAAGAATTTGAAAAATAAGAAAAATTAGAAGGATAAAAAAAATAAGAAGAATGAGAAGAAGAAGAATAAAAAGAATAAGAAGAATAAGAAGAATAAGAAGGAAATGAAGAATAAGATGATTAATAAGAATAAGAATAAAATAAAATAAGAAGAATAAGAATAATAAGAATAATAAGAAAAATCATAAGAATAAGAAGAATAATATGAATAATAAGAATAAGAAAATTAAAAAGAATAAAAATAATTAGAAGAATAATAAGAATCAGTAGAATAAAAACAATACAAAAAATAAGAAGAATAATAAGAATAAGAAGAATTAGAAGAATTAGAAGAATTAGAAGAATAAGAAGAATATAAGAAGAATGAGAACAATCAGAAGAAAATGATGGGTGAAATGGCTAACTTCTTATCGGGCAAAAAACTAGGGAAAAATAAGTTACACTTCAAAAAATGGGAGGATATATCCTATCCGAAGGAGGATGCATGCCTTGGCCTAAACACTCTTATTGATATGGAAAAAGCTTGGGCTTGTAAAAATTGCTGGAGGCTCAAAGAAAATGATATTTTGTGGGTGAGATGTATAAAAGATAGATATTGACTATGTAACAAAGCATTTAAGAACTCAAAAAAGCATCTAAATGCTAGAAAATGATGATTAAATGGCAAAATGTTGTGAAAATCAATGCACTCTTTAAAAATTAGGAGTGGAGGTGGATCTTGAACATGCAAAAAAGGTCTAGTCTAAAAAGCACAAAATCTTTAGTGATAATGAAAATAAATTCTCTAGAAATCTTTAAACGAGCATGAGTGAAAGAGATACCAGAAAAAATTAATGTTTTTATGTAAAAGCTCCTAACTAATGCTATCCTGGTAGATAATAATATTCAAAGGAAAGGAGTAAGATTAGCTTCTAGTTGTGAATGTTGTTTTACTAGCACAGAAAGCCCAAACCACTTGTTCTCAATAGAGAAGATAACCACGGAGATAAAATTAAAAGAGAAAGCTCATGGATTTCAACAAGTAGCCCATTAATACTCAGAAGCACGGGAATGAAAGATGAAATTAAAAAGGCCTGGGGCCTTTTTGCAATTAAAGAAAAATAGCCTGTCATAAGGATGATTAGCTGGAATGAGCCTCCATTGGGGAGGTTTTCTCTAAACATAGATGGGTGTTTTAATAGAGATATTGGTATGGCAAAAGGGGGAGGAGTGATTAGAGATGAGGAAAGAAAAAGTAGTAAGAGCATTTACAAAGAGAGAAAAAGCCATTTCAGCATTGGATGCTAAAATTTTGGCCTTGCTTAATGGTCTCCAAATTTGTAAAGAATACTCACTTATAAAATATTAGAGTACTGGTGGATTCAAGTTTATTGGTGGACATGGTGACAAGCATAATAGAGATGTGGCAGTTTGATGGGTATATTGGCATAATTAAAAACTACTTAGTAGAACTAAAAGAAGTAATAGCACACACGTTTAGAAAAGCAAATGCCCTTCCAAAAAAACTAGCTGATGAAGGCATGAAGAAGTGTTCACAAGAGTTTGATGGTGATAACATCTCGGATAAATATAAAGGTATACTTACACTAGATAAAATAGAATACCCTTACATTAAAATTCAAAAAAATTAAGATACGTAGAGGAGAATGGGGGATAGGGAAGTATATTTTGTCGTTGTTCTTAACATTTACAGGTACCTCAAAGGTCATGCCCCATGGTGATGAAATAAAAACTAAAAGATTATGCTCAAAAATGCAGAAACACAGCATATGAAATAACAGGATCACTTTGAATTTAAACTATTTTAATTTTTTGATGTTTTGAGGAATGGGTTCATTCCCTGAGCAGCAACCACAAATGAAAAAAGATATAAAAGAGAGCAGTAGGGGCCTTGGAAAAGTTAAGAGTCACACTGGTCCTGTGGGGTGGCTACAAAGAAAATGGTCGGGCTAGGCTGGGACTATATGATTTTGCTTGGGTGTTTTGTGGCTTGCTTTTTGTTGGTTGAGTAGGTATGGGTGCAGGTTGGAGGTGAAGAGGATGCAAAAAATGGGCATGGTGGAAGGAGCACTGAAGGTGGAAGTTATGTAGGAAGAAGCGAATGCAGCTGAAATTATGTATTGTGTTTGTGGTTATGAGTGTGTGTATGTCTGTGATCATGAGTCTTTAGAGTAGCTGGTATATATTTCTTGCAAGTGACTTGCTTTGTACCCCTATAGGGAATTTCAAAGGAAAGGGAGCAAGAGGTAGAAGGTAAAGTGTTTGAGGTTAGGAGCGGCTCAGAATGCAAGGGTCTATTAGGGTAGGTGCTGCCAGTCAATGCCTGCTTCTTGGTTGGGTGCCGATTGAATGTGAGAGTCTGTCATGGAATTGTTAGCAGTAATGGATGCTGCTTATGAACTGAGGATGACTATGTTAATAGCTTTTGTAAACAAAACATGCCTCCATGTTCGGTCTAACAGTCAATAAACTAGTTGCTATGGCAGTTTTGATTTAAATCTGTAATTAAGTAGTCAAGGTCTATATGGTAATGGGAAGTGTTTGTAATGGTTAGGTGTAGTGTTAGTGTAGAGTCTAAAAGGAAAAGTGTCAGAAAGTAATCAGACACCTTGAGATGTCTAATTACAGCAGAATGTTAGGGGTTTAAACTGTGTCATGCACAATTTGGGCCTTAAAGGATAAGTGTCTATAAATGGTCAATGTTAGTAACGGGTTTGAACTAGAGCATGATGGGTCAAAGAATCTAGTAGCCCAAAAGGAGCAAGGGGAAGAGAAGTAGGATCATGAACAAGGTAGCTCTGGATGCTCATCACCAAGCAGATAAAGCAAAAGAGGGATACAAAGGCAAGCACAAGCATTAAAGAAGAATTCACCAGCAAAAATTGGCATAGCAGCAGGTTTAGTAGCATAATAGAAAAGGCATCACAAAAAACATAGGCCAACTTAGGGTGCTGCATAGGAAAGGATACAATGGTTTCATGTCAGGTTTTAATTATTTTGTTTATGAAAGAGGTGTAAGAGGGTAAATGGTAGTTAATAGTTAGTAACAATGGTATTCCTCCTCTGAAAGAGAGGGTTATTATAATAATAATAAAACAAACATTAAAAAAAGGAAGAATAATAAGATTAAGAAGAATAAGAAAAATATGAATAATAAAAAGAATAAGAAGAATATGAATAATAAAAGAATAAGAAGAATAAAAATAATAAGAAGAATAAAAATAATAAAAAGATTAATAAGACTAAGAAGAATAAGAAGAATAAAAGGAATAAGGAGAATTAGAAAAAGAAGAAGAATTGGAAGAATAATAAGAATAATAATACAAAAAAAATAGAATAAGATGATTAACAATAATAAGAATAATAATACAAAAAGTAGAATAAGCTGATTAAGAAGAATATGCAGAATAAGAAGAAAAAAAAGAATAAGAATAATAAGAAGAATCATAAAAATAAGAATAATAATAAGAATAAGAAGAATAAGAAGAAAAATAAGAATAAGAAGAATAAGAAGAATAAGAAGAAAAATAAGAATAAGAAGAATAAGAAGAAAAATAAGAATAAGAAGAATAAGAATAAAAATAAGAATAAGAAGAATAAGAATAAAAATAAGAATAAGAAGAATAATAAGAATAAGAAGTATAAAAAGAATAAGAAGAAAAGAAAGATAAGAAAAATCAAAATAAATAGATGAATAATAAGAATAAAAATAAAATAAGAAGAATAAATATAATAAGAAGAATACTAATAATAAAAATAAGAATAAGAAGAATAAGAAGAATAAGAAGAAAAATAAGAATAATAATAATAATAAATATAAGAAGTATAAAAAGAATAAGAAGAAAAGAAAGATAAGAAAAATCAAAATAAATAGATGAATAATAAGAATAAAAATAAAATAAGAAGAATAAATATAATAAGAAGAATACTAATAATAAAAATAGAATAAGAAGAATAAGAAAAAAAGGAAGAATAAGATGATTAGGAAGAATATTAAGAATAGGAAAAATTAGAAGAATAAGAAGAATAAAAATAATCATAATAATATGAGGAATAAAAATAATAAAAAGAATCAAAATAATAAGAAGAAGAATAAGAATAAGGAGTATAGGAAGAATAAGAAAAATAAGAAGAATAAGAAGAATAAGAAGAATAAGAAGAATAAGAAGAATAAGAAGAATAAGAAGAAAAAGAAGAATTACTAGAATAAGAAAAATAATAAGAATAAATAGAATAATAAGAATAAAAATAGAATAAGTAGAATAATAAGAAAAAGAAGAATAAGATGATAAAGAAGAATTTGAAGGATAGGAAGAATAAGAAAAATAAAACAAATAAGAAGAATAAGAAGAATCAAAAGATTAAGAAAAATAAGATGAATAATAAGAATAATAAGAATATGAAGGAATAAGAAGGATAAGAATAAAATAAAGAAAAAAAGCATAAAAAGAATAAGAAGGATAAGAATAAAATAAAGAAAAAAAGCATAAAAAGAATAAGAAGGATAAGAATAAAATAAAGAAAAAAAGCATAAAAAGAATAAGAAGGATAAAAAGGATAAGAAGAATAAGAAGAATAAAAAAAAAGAATAAGAAAAAAAAAAGAAAAAAAAGAAAAATTTGATGAATAAAAAAATATTAAGAATAAGAAGAATAAAAAAAATAATAATAATAAGAAAAAAAATAAGAAAAAAAAGAAAAATTTAATGAATAAAAAAATATTAAGAATAAGAAGAATAAGAAGAATAAGAAGAATAAAAAGAATAAGAAAAATAAGAAGAATAAGAAGAATAAGAAGAATGCGAAGAATACGAAGAATATAAAGAATACGAAGAAAAAGAAGAATAAGAAGAATAAGAAGAATAATAATAATAAGAATAATAAGAATAATAAGGATAATAAGAAGAATTAGTAGATTAAGAAGAATAAGAAAAATAAAAAGAATTAGAAGAATAATATGAATAAAAAGAATATGAATAAAAATAACAATACGAAGAATTAAAAGAATAAAAATAATAAAAAGATTAAGAAGGATAAAAAGAAAAAGATGAATAATAAGAATAAGAAGAGTGAGAAGAGTAAGAAGAATAAGAAGAATAAGAAAAATAAGAAGAATAAGAAGGATAAATATAATAAAATGCAAAGAATAATAAGAAGAATAAGAAGAATAAAAAAATAAGCAGAATAAGAATATCAAGAATAAGAAGAATAAGAAGATTATAAAAAATATGTAGAAAAAAGAATAAGTAGGTTAAAAAGTATATGAAGAATAAAAAGAATATGAAGATTAAAAATAATTTGAAGAATAATAAGATTTA
Source organism: Sapria himalayana (assembly GCA_029783825.1). Taxonomy (NCBI): domain Eukaryota; kingdom Viridiplantae; phylum Streptophyta; class Magnoliopsida; order Malpighiales; family Rafflesiaceae; genus Sapria; species Sapria himalayana. The sequence continues at coordinate 216,132 of JAREIK010003486.1, forward strand.
GAAGAATATGAAGAATAAAAAAAATAAAAAGAATAAGAAGAATAAAATTTTCTGAAAACCCACTCTTGAAACTAGTGAGATAAAGTGGTTTTCTTGAGAGCGAAAGCTCAAATCTTGAAGAATAAGTTGGCAATTTCAAGCTAAATTCATTGAAAAAAGAGTATTTAGCTAATAAAAAAAATCATTTTCAAAACATTTTAATAAATCCATGAATGCTGAAACAAGGATTTATGAGAAGCATGGTGAACCAGCCATCTTCTTCTCTACCGAAGATATCAGTGAGTTTTGCAGAGGCTCAAAAATTTTCAATTGTTGAGAAATTTTCACACAGGAGGCCTCAAGTTGAAGAGGTAAAAAACTTCTTCAACTCATTGAAGCATAAAGGTTTGAGGATTAATCGACGAAAAGTATGTCCTAGTGCAACTGTTCATCAAAGAGGATATGCATAGAATCTGGATGAAAGGTATGTGGTTTATAAACCTCTTTTCCATGAGAACATTCAAATGATCGCCAGAATTTTCAACAAGGGAGGAGTCGGCCAAGGTCCTTGTTTGGTTTCTTCTTCCCTTATTGCCTATTCATTTTTTCCATAAACATTTTCTCTACCTTATAGCGAAAACAATAAGAAATCCTCCCTTAATTGATGGTGCTACAACCACTCTTTCAAGATTGAGCATAGCTCCAATCTGTCTAGAGATAGACTTGCAGGAACCTATCCCACAAAGAGTGTGGATAGGAGGCATGGAGGACTTGGCATTTTGGCAGCAAGTTGTGCCAGAAAATCTACCTCGGTATTTTCACATTTGTAAAAAACTTGGGCATGGGGCTGAAGCTTGTATAGTAAAAAATGGAGAGAGGAGCAGAAATTAGCAGGGAAGAGGAGGGGAGAAAATAGTGGAAAAGAAATAGTTGTCTATAGGGAAGTTAGAAAAAAAATTGGGTTAGAAAATAGTAGTGAGGGTCAATCTTTACAATTAGTGGTAGGAAAAGAAGGTGGTTTTGATGGGCATAAGGTAGAGAGAGAAGGAGAATAAATAGGGGCAAGTAAGGTGATGGTAGAAGGTGGAAGAGGCTGGGAGAAAAAAAGGAAAATGTAGGGAAAAAACCTAGGAAAAGTAAAGGAAATGAGGGAAGAGAAGAGGAGAAGAGTAGAGAGAATAATACAAAAAGAGAGAGGTTGGGATTAGAAGAGAGGGGGGAAGGGGATGGGCTAGAGGACGGTCAAATAAGACAAATGATGCAAAAATTATAGGAAATGCTAAAAAGGACCAGGAAGGGGGAAGCAGAAAACTAGGGAGGTGAGGCAGAAGGCTAGGGAAGGATCGAGAAAATGGGCAATGGAAAAAGGTAGTGGCTACATGAGTTAATAGAGGAAAAGATTAGAAGTTGTCCACTAGTCATGAGTGAGGAGGAGGAATAACAACAACTATAAAATCAAACAAATGATGATATAAACATAGAAAATAATAGAGAATGTTTGGGAAGCAGGGAAAAAGCAATACAAGAAAGTTATGGCTATTAAGTTAAATAAAATTTATAAGGAAGAATGGGGTATGGGAAAGATAGAGGGTCCGAGCACAATCAAAAAATCAAGAAACACAAAAAAAATATTTAGGCAAGAAATACGATTCTAAGTGTACTACAATAGCAAGTGCAAGGACATCCACCAATGTTTAGATATTTATACTATAATATGAGAGGTGTAGCAAATAGACCCGCCTTAAGAATATTAAGAATGTTAAAACATACATTTCAAATTTCATTAATAATTCTAGCCGAACCATTGGTTGAAAAAAAGTAGTTAGAGAAATACAAAGCTATTATTTGTTTTGATAAATGCTTTTCGAACTACAATGGAAAATATGGTTGTTGATGAAAGATAAGCTTGATATTATTATTTTAAACAATACAGAACAATTAATAAATATAAGTCTCGAAAAAATGATCGAAGAAATCATCTCAGTAGTGCATGCAAAAAACACAAGGAAAGAGAGTAAGTCTATTTGGAAAGACATGGAGGAACTGGAGAGGAGGAAGAAGCCATGAGTTATTGGAGGAGACTTCAACAGTAATCAGAAATAGCAAGGAAGAGAAGGGAGGGAAGGCTCCTAATAGAAAGGCTCTTAAACAATTTAATGAGATGATAACTAAAACAAATTTAATGAAAGTAAATTTTTTAGGCTCGAAATATACTTCATGTAATAATAGGAGGAAGAAAGAGACTATATGGTCAAGACTGGATAGGTTCTTACATAATGTTAAATGAGTAGAGAAGTATGGAGCCATAGGCATAAAGCATCTTAATAAAACCAACTCTAATTATAGTCCCTTGCTCATTACAATAAAAAAATCAAATGTCATAAAAGGAAGATTCAACTTCCAGAATATGTGGAGTCTGCATGAGGACTATAATAATATAGTCAACATAGAATGGGAACAAGATACTACAGGTAATCCTATTCGAGTGTTTAATCAAAAGCTTAGAATGCTTAAAATTAGGCTGAGTAAATGGAATAAAAAAAGGATTGGGAATATTAATAAAAATATAAAGGAAGCAGAAATCAAAGTAGAAAATTTAGAAAAGAATTATGAGGAAAAGGGAGGAAATGAAAGAAGGAATGCACTATACATTGTACAAGGAGAGCTCATACTGAAACTTAACATTGAAAAAGTATGCTGGTATCAGAAAGCCAAAATAAAGTGGTTAAAGGAGGGAGATAAAAACACTATATTTTTTCAAACAATGGTGAGAATACAACATCTAAAGCAAAGAATCAAAGGGGTCAGAAATGAGGAAAATGAATGGTTCGTAACTTTAAAAAAGCATTTTGAAGAATACTTTAAAGGAAAACTAGGTAATGAAGGCTCTCACAATGTAAATATATTGATAAGTAATATAGAAAGGAAGATTACATAAGAGGATAATAGAAAGCTTATGTTTTTCCTAGAGGAGGAAGAGATAAAGCAAGCTATAATTAGCATGAACAGAAATAGCTCTTGAGGTCCAAATGGGTGGAATAACACCTTTTATCATGTAATTTGGGATATCATAAAGAATGATCTCATGAAAGCCATCGAATGGATATTTTGTGGGGCAGAGTTAGGAAAGTCATGGTTTTATTCACACATAATCTTTATATCAAAAATGGAGAATCCTCAGAAAGTTTAGGACTATAGAATGGTTAGTCTATGCAATTCAGTCTATAAAAATTTGGCAAAAATCTTGCAAAATAGGTTGGCATCGATACTAACTAAGAATATCTCAAAAGAGCAAACAAGCTTTAAGAAAGACAGATTAATAATAGAAAATATTAGTTTAGCCAAAGAATTGATATAAGACTTAGGACTAAAATCAAGAGGGCATAATTTGATATTTAAACTAGACATATCTAAGGCATTTGATAGTGTAGAATGGGATGTATTGTGTTTCACAATGAGAAATATGGGATTCTTAGAATCCTGGATAGATCTCTTCTACAGGTGCATTTCGAACTTCTGGGTTAAAATATCCATAAATGGAGAGATGGGGGAGATTTAAACATGTGAGAGGTTTAAGATAGGGAGACCCTCTCTTGTCATCTCTTTTCAATATTTATTTAGAATTGGTATTAGTTAATATCAAAAGGAGAATGAGGAAAGGAAACATATTACAATTCAAACAACCTAGGTTAACCCCCCTGGTAGCATGTTTTGAATATGCTGACAATTTAATAATTTTCACGAATGCCAGCACTAATTCACTCAAGAACAGGATGGATCTTTTCCTAATAGTAGA